>CAJHQP010010044.1:0-20058 GCA_905132765.1 Moricandia arvensis
ATGTCGAAGAAATAATCCATACATAGCATAACTCACAGGTTCTCTGTCTTTCTACTCCTTCCTCTTATCTCTCTGAAAATGTTAGTTTGTTTTTTGAGGGAAGATCCACTGATGAATTTTGATTTTTTCTGGTTCAGGGCTTCTCTGCATGTGACCATGGTGAATCCTAGGGAGCTTGATTTCTCCGACGGTACCCCTCCGCCTTCACATTCTCTCTCCAGAAGAAAATCTCCACGGAAACATGCTTCAAAGAAGAAGAAGAAGACATCGGCGAGCAACAGAATCTGGAACGAGGAAGATGAGCTCACTGTGTTAAGAGGGTTAGTGGAGTATCAAGCCAAGAAAGGAAACAAACCCAAGAGTAACTGGGATGACTTTTACCGTTCCTCGGATCCTCCATCTCTGCCCAAATTCTCAAAGGATCAGCTTCTGGCCAGATCCGTAAGTTGAAAGGTAAGTTCATTGTTTGCATGCAGAGAGGAGACGATGCTGGGACTGAAGCATTTCTACTTTCCAAAAGGATATGGGGCCAAAATGAATCCGAGTCTAATCACAGCAAGAGTGGTGTAAGTTTGAGTCATTATCATCATTCAAAATGTGTTTGGTCTCAATGGTCTAATAATCTCTTGTTTGGTTTGATGAAGCAGGAGGAGGAGGAAATGGTTAATAATCATGATGAGGATGTAACAAAGCTGGCTTTGAAGGCAATGAGGAGTCATGGGCTGTGAGGGATGCTTTTGAGACCATGGTGTCCAGTGGTTTTAAGTGATTATCAGAAGAAGTTGCAGCTTGAGAAGCTGATGAACCTTGGATCTGGTAAGATAAAAGAGCTGTCCGATGAGTGGAAAGAGTTATGCGCTGAGGAAGTCAGACTGAACATCAAGAGGTTTAAGTTTTCAGCTATGCTTGCAGAGGCTGCAAAATGGTAACTTTGTCTTTGTTCTAATTAGTAACTTTTGGGGAAAATCTGCTTGGGGTGTCTGTTAGAAGCAGTGTGTTTTCCGGTCGCATAGAGTGTGTTTGTTGTGTCTAAAGGGACCTGTGCGATCAAGTTTATCGGGTAGTGTGTAATCTTAACGTTATAACCTGTAAAATAGACGAACTTTAACTTTTCCCAACAGAGAAACTAGCATTCTTGATCTACTTTGAGACAAGAAAAACATAATCACAAGTCCAGGCAAAACTAAACTATGCAACAGTCGTGTCGTGTCATACAAACACATCTAAATAACAGAGGTTGCCTCTTCGTTGTTCCATTGAGCTTATCTTAGAAGATGCTGATAGTCACAACTACTTCTGCAAACCATTACTTTCTTCTTTTAAGAGACCTCAATCAGATTATATAAGTGTCTCATCACCATCTCTATCATTTTCACTTCAGAGTCTTTCATCTTTCATCTTTACTCCAAACAATGAATCGATTGATACTCTGTTTATTAAGAAACAAAGAGCCGAAGAGTCCTTTAACAAAAGCCATAGCTTCTCGTGACTTGTGTATTCTACGACTCTTTGAGTTCCACTCTTGGTTCAAACCAAAATAAGTACTATGTTTTACTTTAACAACAACAGTCCAACGCTTTCTCTTCCTCTTTTTGGTTTTAAATAGTTGAGAAACACTCTTAATACCCGGTGTATGGACTGAACCTTGGATACCGGATGCCGATGCTCGTCCACCGAGAGCTTCAGATCGTGTAAGTTATAAACACCCAAAATTCTTTGTTCGTTCCGTCAATAGGCGTGATACAAGGGAGTGGGATACTAACCGCTTTCGAGACTATTTTCACCCAGAGAACATCCCTCTTATCTTCGGATTGAGACCTAATAATATGTAGTACAAGGGATTGGGATACTGACCGCTTACGAAACTATTTTCACCCAGAGACATCCCTCCTATCTTTGGATTGAGACCTAATAATATGTGATCCATGGACGGCTATACGTGAACCATACAAAATATGAAGTTTACTCTGTTAAATTCAGATATGATCTGCTACGAAAAAATAAACTCAGAATTGTCCAAAACCAAATTATCAAATGGAGTATCACTGGTTTACAAAGCTGGAGTGTGAAGGTTCGAGGAAAAAATGAAACATTTTATATGGCAACCGCTTATAGGATGCATCGCGATGACTGAAATATTTTTTCTTATGCATTTGAGTAACGATACCAGCTGTCCTAGATGTGGTGACCTATAAGATACCATCAAGCAACTCTTCTTTGAATGTCTTCTTGTGTTGCAGGTTTTTTCCGAGTCATTTTCCGAGTACCTTTGTTTACCAAAATATGGATTTTTTTGGAGAAAAAGGTGTTACCTATTTAGAACCGCTAATTGAAACCTTCATGTGGATCTTGTGGCACATTTGGAAGATAAAAAACAAAAAAGTGTTTGATGGAAATGATATCTCTCCTTTAGACTTCATCCAATGATGTACCATCACTTTTAAATAAGCATTGTCGAGGCGAGGACTTGCATACATGCTCTGCCCCAAACTCGTCTTCACATGGTTGAAAAGGGATTTTGGCTGGTACAAAATTATCAGGAAAAGAAATGGGATGGGTGATTGGGAATGGGATGGGTGATAGGGAATGGGGAATCAATACACATTTGCCTAGATAATTGACTATCAAAGGAGCAGAAACTCTGCCCCATTGGCCCTTCTACCCTACAAGCTCAAAATCTGTTGGTAAAGGATCTCCCATACCAAACACAGCCGAATGGAATGTGGATCAGATCAAACGCCATTAAACGAAATAAATGGTTATGATGATATGTTTATAAATGTGGATATCAACATGACTATTCATTGATTCTTCAAGCATGTTATATGAATGGTCTAACTCTGTGGCAGTGGCTGTATGGGAGATTGATAATGGTAGCAGAGTAGGCTCATCAATGCAGCAGCGGTTAGGAAAAGTGTGATCCTCGTCAGACTTCTCCTCCCTACCATCAACAGTTTCGTCGTTGTTGTTGTTGTATCCACCGTATAACCACACAAGTGTGGTCAAGTGGTGAAATGAGTTTGGAAATGTGCTAAGCACCCCCCTCCCGAATTCTATAACAGCTTGTGTTGTTATGCGACATAGATATCTAAAATCCATTTTAAACAATTGGGTAACTTGATGCTGATGGGCAAACCCACATGGGATTAGTCGGTTGGATCTCGACTTGCCGGACACTCTTAAGTTTTTAAAAAAAACCAAATTCTTATCTAAATTGTTACGGTTCAGCCTTTTTATCTATCTAAATTTGAATGTTTAATAGGCCACCATATTTTTATAAAATGATATATTTATAACTTTTTCTGAGTTCTGGTATAATGAAAAAATATTAGCAGCTATTAAACGATAAAAATAGTTTAGATATGTATTATGATTCATTTTTCAAAGCACTTTTCATTAGATGATGTCAAATTCCAAATCTGATACATTTTTGGGTTATCAAAATTATGTTTTGGTATTAGCAGCATAGCACATATTAATTTATAGATTTTATTATATCTATACTATTATTTGCGAAGTGATTTTTCGTAACGGAGCTCTCACGTTAAAAGTTAGAGTGGTTAATATCGTTTATGCCCTTAATGAATAAAATATATAAATTATTTAAAAATAAAAACGAATTTTAGTTATTTTATCAGATAAATGATTGAAATTATTAATAATAAAAACTATCCAAAATCTAAAGGTTATTTAAAATAAAAAGATAATTCTGATATTATATTGTGTTGTTATCCAAATTAAAATGAACTTAAATTATTTTATCAGATAAATAGTTAAAATTATTAATAATAAGAATTATCTAAAATCTAAAAGTTATTTAAAATAAAAGATAATTTTGATATTATATTGTGTTGTTATCAAAAAAATATTTTATCAAAAACAAAATAAAAAAACAGAAAACACATATCTAAATATTAATCAAGTAAACTTATTAATTTTATATAATTGAGTAAATTCTAAAATTAATTTATTAATAATGTACATAAGAATTTTTGCATTAGAAATTAAATGAAAATAAAAATCAAATTTATGCCCGCATGTGCGGGCAAACCACCTAGTTATTCATATCGTTCATGTATTTTTCAATACATTACTTTTGTTCATATATATATAGTTATGTGACAACGTATTCTTCATATAGTTTGACAATCATTTTTCTATAGTGATTATTCGATATTGACGAACATGAGTTGGCTAAACCTTTTTCAGTAGTTCGTGCGTTATCATTCGAAGGTTAAATTCTGTGTAGAGAAGGTGCTATCTTGATTCAGCGTGGCCATTTTACCCATTGCAGTATAGCAAATGTTTCGGATGTTGATTTCTCAAGAGGCAAATCCAGATCTTCAGAGTAGAATTCCATAGGATCTTGTCAAAGCCTTCATTCAATCTCTACTCAATAATTCGGTAAAAATCCAAATTATGAAATTAGAAAGAGAGGGGGTGGTTCATGGAACCATATCCACGCAACCAAAAACACCACATTGTTGGGTCAACGAGCTATTTCCCAACGACAACTATTATAAAGCATCAGAACTCCATCAAACTATTACTTAGTGTCAAATCTCCATGATTTGAAAGTTATAAACGTATTTCTCCACAAATTAACAATTTTGAATGTATTTCTCATCGAACCGATACTTCAAAACTTAATTACCCATAGACCATGGATTTAATTGGTTATTATTAACCAGATAGTTTAAATCGGATAAAACCAAACCAAAATTCATTTTTAAACAATTTTTATTAAAGAATATTGTTTCTCTTCTTGTTGAAATTTCAAAATATGTATATATTTTTGGACTTCAAGGAAGTTTTAGGTTTATATTTTTGTGTTTTCTGAAATTTAAAAGAAAAAAAATTACATCAAGATTTCATTTTTATAAAATTTATTAAAATCACAATGAACAAATAAGCTTGTTAAATTTGTGTTTTTATAAATTTGAAAGAAAAATCAATAAATAAAAGTAAAAAATCAATAAATATTTTTTTCTCATAGACCCCACACGAGAAATTTTTTTATCAATAAATATCCATAATTTATAAATTTTTATGTTATTGATAAAAAATGGTTTACATCAAAATTCAACAAAACATAGATTTTTGACATATACATTTTCAAAATTTAATTTTTGTTTTCAAATTTAAAAAAAAATACAAAAATTAATAAACTTATTTTCATTGTAATTTTATTAAACATAAAATATTGATGTAAAGTTTCTTATTTTAAATTTTCTAAAAACACAAAATATTTAAAAAAAAAATAGGAAAGCTTTTTTGAATTCAAAAAAAATTTTTAAAATTCCAACAAGAAAAGAAACAACATTCTTTAATAAAAAATTGTTTAAAATGAATTTTAGTTTGGTTTAGCCGGTTTAAACTATTTGGTTTATAATAAGCCAATTAAAACAATGATCTATGGGTAATTAAGTTTTGAAGTATCGGTTCAAGGAGAAATACATTCGAAATTGTTAATTCGTGGAGAAATACGTTTATAACTTTAAAATCATGGAGATTTGACACTAGGTCATAGTTTGGTGGAGATCTGATTCTATATGATAGTTCTTGTGGGAAAATAGCTCGTTGACTCCATATTTATATAGAAATAATAGTTGACCTATGCTTATACATATATATATATATATATATATATATATATATATATATATATATATATATATATATATATACTATGGTCGGCCCGTCCTACGGATGGATTATACTTTACAAATAATATTAATTTATTATTTTTGTACGATAATGACGTAAATAATAAACACTGCTCCATCATTTACATCATCATATTTAACATTAGAATATTGCATAAAAATATGCACTTAACACTAAATTTATGAGAACGAACATATGCTACAAATATGCTTGACGTGTGCATTTGTGTTGTAGACATATAAACTAATTATAATTAAGCTTTCTACAAAATTTATTTGTAGGAATCCCACAAATATAAGAGAGCACATGTTAACAATATATATAGGTATTTAATTTATAAGATATAATCCATATTAAGAGAAGACAAACAACAACTTTGATACACACACATGACATAATCTATGGTTTTGTATAAAGCCCCATATGATTTCTAATTAAGGTTCATTAGAGCAGTTAGAGCTACTAAAGATCCACTATGTCCTTCCTAAACCCTACTCGTACTGTCTACTTCTCCAGCCATCTCCTTCCTTTTCTTTCGATGGCAAAGCAACTTTAGCGCCGTTTAGAGAGGCCGACTAAGAGAGAGATGGGGAAGAGTGCCAATAGCTCAAGGAAAGGGAAAAAATCATCCAGAGCCAACAATAGCATCAAGGACACTGAAGACCTCTTCGACAAAATCAACAAAGACGCTATCGCCGGTGGCAAGCTCTCGGCCGCTCCCTAGCGACAACCTTTCTGCGCCGATAAATATCATGGTTCTCCACTTATCTCCCTCATACTTTCCTAAGGTTTTGTTTAGAGTTTGTGTGCTCAGTGGTTTATGAACTGCAAAGTATTAACCTTTCGATTGTATTTTCAGATGAATCTGGAATTATGAATTTGGTGGAAGAAAATGCTTTCGATTGTGCCTTCAAACGGTTTATATATACATTGGTAGAAGCTGATCGAACTGAAGTTAAAGAAACATTGAAGAGGACTTAGTGGGATTAGTGGGATTTATGTATTGACTGTCATAACTACGCTACGTGGAGAAGGTGAAAGGTAAGCTTTGGGATAGGGTCAAAAATATCCGTCGTACTAACCAATGTTATATCTAATTTATTATACATGCATTTATTTAAAGTTAAAATTTTTACGAACAATAACTTCTTTATATATAAGATAAAAGCCTAGAATAGTTATAAAATACAAGTTATTATATATAAGATAAAAGCTCATAATCTATACTATATAAAAGTTGAGGCTATAAGCCATAGAGGGTGTCCACATAGGATGTTAAACAACCAATCATATTATTACAAATCATTTTTTAAAGTTATTATCTATAAAATGTCAATATTACCAAAAAAATGTTCATTTCAAAATAAAATAGAAATCAATATCAAATATGGTAAAATTACAAAAGTAAAAATATTATATAATTTAATTTGATACATAACTGATTTTTGGAAATTGATGAATTATTATATTTTTAAAAATGTTAATATTTCCAAAATTATATTAAAAACGAATTTAGTGTTCCATATATAATTTAAACTAACAAAATAAATATTAATATTTTAAAACTTGCTTAAAAAATTTAATTGTTAAAGTAAAAAGGAAAATCAAAAGTAAATGGTAATATTAACGAAACATTATTGTCTTCTTAATACAGAACTGATTTTCGTAAATATAAAAAATTGTTAATATTTCAGGAATTATATTAAAAACAAAATTAGTGTTCCATATATAATTTAAACTAACAAAATAAATATTAATATTTTACAACTTGCTTAAAAGTGTTAATTGTTAAAGTAAAAAGGAAAATCAAAAGTAAATTGTAATATCAACAAAACAATATTGTCTTCTAAACATCAAAGGGTTTTCAAGATTTTCTTTGACAAAGAGAGAGAGATTAAAAAAGAAAATAAATATTTACACAATGGTTGCTTATGCTTCTTCTTTGGTTTTCGATGATCTTACAAAAAAGTTTAATAAGAATGAATTTCATGCTAGAGTGGTTCACTTTTGGGAAGCACGTAACATCACCAAAGGTGGTTTACTTATGAGTTTTGAGTTGTTTTTATTGATCAAAACCGATGTTGCTGAATCAACCGATAGTGCGATTCATCACACGTTCTCTCTCTACGTTGTTGCATTAGCTACTACATGACCAAGTCATCACTATATATAATATTTTTTGAATGAATGTTAAATTTATTCTTAAAAAACCGGTGTTACATTATGTGTGATTCTATACAATATAAAAATTGAGGCTATAAGCCATTGCGAACATCCACATAAGATGTCAAATGACCAATTAAAATATGACAAGTCATAGTTTTAATTTTTTATTCATAAAAGTGTCAACATTGCTAGAAAACTATTTATTTAAAACATTATACATCAATATTAAATAAGGTTAATAAGAAAAAATATAATAAATATATTAACTTAATATCTATGATAAATTTCGAAATTTAACATAAAATTAATTAAAAACATAGTAATTATTTTAAAATTCAAGACTTTCAAACAATTATAACTTTATAAATTTAAAACACATGATTTAAATTTTTTGGCTATATGCTATTAAGATATTCACATAACAAAATATGCTATATTTATGTTGATGCTATTAGTCATTAAAAATGTCCATATTTTATTTTAAAGCACCAAGAAATATATTTTGAGTCACTATTTTATTTATATTTTTAAACGTATTAAGATTACCAAAAAATATTTCTTAGACAATAAAATAAAAATTTATATTAAACTTATACAAATAAAAATCTATACTATATAAAAGTTGAGGCTATAAGCCATAGAGGGTGTCCACATAGGATGTTAAACAACCAATCATATTATTACAAATCATTTTTTAAAGTTATTATCTATAAAATGTCAATATTACCAAAAAAATGTTCATTTCAAAATAAAATAGAAATCAATATCAAATATGGTAAAATTACAAAAGTAAAAATATTATATAATTTAATTTGATACATAACTGATGTTTGGAAATTGATGAATTATTATATTTTTAAAAATGTTAATATTTCCAAAATTATATTAAAAACGAATTTAGTGTTCCATATATAATTTAAACTAACAAAATAAATATTAATATTTTAAAACTTGCTTAAAAATTTTAATTGTTAAAGTAAAAAGGAAAATCAAAAGTAAATGGTAATATTAACAAAACATTATTGTCTTCTTAATACAGAACTGATTTTCGTAAATATAAAAAAATGTTAATATTTCAGGAATTATATTAAAAACAAAATTAGTGTTCCATATATAATTTAAACTAACAAAATAAATATTAATATTTTACAACTTGCTTAAAAATGTTAATTGTTAAAGTAAAAAGGAAAATCAAAAGTAAATTGTAATATCAACAAAACAATATTGTCTTCTAAACATCAAAGGGTTTTCAAGATTTTCTTTGACAAAGAGAGAGATTAAAAAGAAAATAAATATTTACACAATGGTTGCTTATGCTTCTTCTTTGGTTTTCGATGATCTTACAAAAGAGTTTAATAAGAATGAATTTCATGCTAGAGTGGTTTACTTTTGGGAAGCACGTAACATCACCAAAGGTGGTTTACTTATGAGTTTTGAGTTATTTTTTATTGATTAAAACCGATGTTGCTGAATCAACCGATAGTGCGATTCATCACACGTTCCCTCTCTACGTTGTTGCATTAGCTACTACATGACCAAGTCATCACTATATATAATATTTTTTGAATGAATGTTAAATTTATTCTTAAAAAAACCGGTGTTACATTATGTGTGATTCTATACAATATAAAAATTGAGGCTATAAGCCATTGCGAACATCCACATAAGATGTCAAATGACCAATTAAAATATGACAAGTCACAGTTTTAATTTTTTATTCATAAAAGTGTCAACATTGCTAGAAACTATTTATTTAAAAAATTATACATCAATATTAAATAAGGTTAATAAGAAAAAATATAATAAATATATTAACTTAATATCTATGATAAATTTCGAAATTTAACATAAAATTAACTAACAAAATAGTAATTATTTTAAAATTCAAGACTTTCAAACAATTATAATTTTATAAATTTAAAACACATGATGTAAATTTTTTGGTTATATGCTATTAAGATATTCACATAACAAAATATGCTATATTTATGTTGATGCTATTAGTCATTAAAGATGTCCATATTTTATTTTAAAGCACCAAGAAATATATTTTGAGTCACTATTTTATTTATATTTTTAAACGTATTAAGATTACCAAAAAATATTTCTTAGACAATAAAATAAAAATTTATATTAAACTTATACAAATAAAAATCACTAAAAGAAATCAATTTTATAAAAATGTGAAATAAGTGAATAAGTGAAATTTATGATCAATATATATAAGGAAAATGGCATATTGTATATCAAATGTGAATTTAACATTTTAAAACTCTATGTAGGAACAAATAAATAGTGGAAAGTTACTTTTAAGTTGTGTCTTAAGACATGTTAAGTTATGATATGGCAATATCAAAAGACAATCGCTTTTTCATAATGAATTTTTTTTTAACTGCTAATGCATTAAGATCAAAATAGCAAACATCCAAACCTTATAGTAAAAAATAGATTTTTATAATTCTTCAAAATGTAAATTAATATTAAAATAGTTAAAGTAAAAAAAAAACTAAACAGCTACAAAAATTCACTTATTATATAATACAAAAAAATCTATATATAAAGTATTAATGTGACTATAAATAACTGTATAAAGTTCCATAAGAGAATAAGAGAGATTATGAAGAAAGAAAAGAGAGAATTAATAATGATTAATTTTTAATTCTTCTTTGATGTTTGATGACTTTAAAAAGGTGTTAATAAGAATGAAATTATTATTAGAATGACTCATGTTTTGGAAAAAATGTAACATCAAAGGGGTGGTTTGGTTATGAGGTTTGAGTTGTTTCTCACTAATCAAAAGGAATAAGAATGTTTATTTAGCATTTACCAATATATATGTTTATGAAGCATACTATATATTATGTTTGACACAAATTTTTACAAGAAAAATCTATGCATTCAACTATCTAATCGAATAGGCTATTACAAGGAAAAATTAAAAGTTGATGTAGTCTATACAAGATTATGAACTTGGTCATTATTAACAAAACAACCTACAAAGTGACTTCTCCCAAATTCTTCATTAGACAAACAATTTTTATACATGTAGATCATGCTGGCCATGATACTGAGCGGTAAAACTTTATGATTCATTCTTATACCGAGTTTAATCAAAAGGTTGACAAGAGCAAAGACCGATATGATAAAAACTTCATTATTCTCTACATAAATATATAAAACTTTGTTATCAGGATCTCATGATATCTTTCCTTTATATAACTTTCCTTAGAAAGTTGGTCCTCATCAACAATGAGAATTATAATTGTCACACAAGTAAAGCAAATGTTATAGCCGATAATGTGGTATTAATAAGAGTGAACATGTTTCTCCTAAGTTCATAGCGCTTCTTATCTTTAAATTGTTTACTAATTATTATTTTCCATTTTCTAATCAGTGGACCAATTATTTATGTTATTCTTTAATTATCTACCAATTTCCAATTTCCACAAAAAAAATGATGAAAAGTATTGTTCACAAACGTATCCTACTTCTCGCTACAACAATAAACTTAAGAATATCTAGAAATTTTTAATCTCAAACAGTACATTTACAAAGTATAATTAATTAAAATTAATTAAAATATATATATATATATATATAAACATAATTAAACAAAAGTATTTCAAATATATATGAGCATATAATAAATATATAGGAATCACACGTTTCTAATATAACCTTGATAAGTAAATAGAAAATTTAAACATCATGCTTATAGATTAATTTTTTATTTCATCAAAATTAAAAAATAAATAAAAGTATAATAAATATTTATAATAGTATCATACTTATATGCATTCAGAAATCTATCAAATAATAACCAAAAATTTTATATTTAAATAATATAAATAGTTAGACATAATTTATAAAATAAACAAATAATAAATAGTAATAAAATTAAAATTACAGTTTTGTAAACAAATAAAAGTATAAAAACATATTTTAAAAATATTTTCATAAAAATAAAATTAATAGAAATCATTATAATATGTAAATTAAACTTTTGATAAAAACTAAACTAAATTATAAATGGAAACTCGCGCGTAGCGCGAGTATAAAATCTAGTGGTTATAAAATGCAAGTCCAAATCGTAGATGATCTGGACACGTGGCGCACTCTCGTTAACCGACTTTACGACATGACGCTGATGTGGAGGGTCCAGGAGAGAAGAAGCACTCCTTTATATATAAAGATTTATATATATTTAGAAAAAGATAAAATTATTTAATATTTTGTTTTCATTTGGTTATACGTTCTCATTTACACAAATAAAAAAATAAAAAGTTGTTTTAAATAAAGTTATATATAAAGTTTCAGTGGTGCTAAGATTGGTGGACGACAGATGAAGTTCCTCGTGGGAGATCAGGATATGACGTACAATTCGCTAGGAGGCTAAGGAGTACACTAACGTTGGGGGATTTAAGAGGGACGTACCGTTGCTCGATGAACCCGTCGTGCTCAACGGAATGGGACATTTCGAATTCTTCCAAGAGGAAAACCCTGACGGGATCAATCATCACATTCACAGCATCTTTCAAAATTTCCTTTAAAATCAAAAACTAATTATCGAACTACAATGAGTTAAACAGAGTTGCATTGCATCGTGTGATCTTTGTACTATTTTGAATTTTAAATTTAAAGCAAATTGTGGAAGCACCGTAATCTAATGGTCAAAGTTTAAAGGTTTCTACATCCAAGTTTAAATTTAGAGCGACGTTTAAAAGACAAAATTTCTTATAGATTATAGGATGCAAAACTTATCGCAGGTTACTGAGTATTGTAGGTAGAGTCGTTCGTTGTGGTCTATAATGCAGAGAAAGTTTGTCTATCAAAAATGTTGTATATGCTGAACTGTCCATTGATCCAAGTGTTTCGGGGAAAGCTTCATCGTCGAATTGCTCATTAGTATTGCATAAATTACAGATAGTTGATCATCATATCTAATAAAATTAAAAATTATATAATGATGTAATTGTGTTATCTAGTGTTAAAAATAAAATAAAAGCGAATATCATATAAAATAAATCCCTGAAAATCAAATTAAACCAGAAATAACATAAAGCATAAAGCTGAGAATTTAAAAGCCGGTTAAGACTTGGATATTTGGAGAACAATAACTGAAAACAAATTACAAAACAATGTCAAAAGGATATGCATTGTCTCAGAAAGCTGGTTTGAATGTAATCATTGAGAAGAGGAGGCTCGGTCACGCTCACGCGCTGCTATAAGGGTCAAGGCGTGATCAGCATTGCAGTAGACAAAGCTCTTCTTACCGGTTCCTGTAATAGTTTCCACAGTGGAGAATCCTAAGTAGTCATCCTCACACTTCTTCTGGCAGATGTTAGCCATGTACTTGAACATCTCCTTCTTCTGGTTCCATGGCTGCTCTACGTATTCTTTTATCGGCATCCACTATAATAAATAAAACCATATATATTACAAGGTCAGGTCACAGTAACTTTTTAAGCAAAAAGTAAGAAAGGTTATATTATATACCTTAGCGTCCGAGATCTCAGATTTTTGTTCAGTGATTTCGTAGGAGCGTGGAGTTAAGGCACACAGGAAAAACAGATCTGATTTCTTGTTCAAGAATGCTTTGTGGCTTTGCCTATACGAGTCAAAGAAAGAGTAAACCAATGAGGAAGGAACTGATGGGTAAGCCAGATCAAATGTGTTGCCAAGGCAATGAAAACATAATTTACCTGAAAGACAACACTTCCACAAAATCTGCAACAATCTGATGTAAACAAAATCCAATGAAAAGAAGACAAGTTTTAGAAACTATATAAATAAAAGATCCTTAAATAGATAGTTTTGTTTTCTTGGGAAGGAAGCAAGATACATACACCAGTTTCTTCTTTTACTTCCCTAGCTACTCCATCGCAAATATCCTCACCCTGTGGATTTGGGAAGTTCTTGTTAGAGATAGCCAAAAAACAAGTCATTTCCACCATTCTCCTCTTAATTTAAATATCATCAATCATCTTTCTAGGGAATAATGTTTGACAATTACAACTAAGCTGACTAGCTAAGTCGTGAAAAGAATGTTTGCAGTTTAAAAAGATTATCCAAGTTACAATAAACCCATTATGCTAAGACCCTTCATAAGCAAAATAGACTTAATTAATAAGGGACCCTCAACTCTCTTAGACAATATGCTGAGACCCTTCATAACCCAAGAACTCACTAAATGATTTATAACCATATCTCACTACATATACATGAAATCCTAGCTAAATACTCCCTCTGTTTCTTTTTACATTTCGTTCTGGGTTTGTACACGCAGATTAAGAAATTATTTAATATTACATATTTTCTAGATAAAAACACAATTACCTATACAATTAACCACATTTCAGCCAATAGAAAAATAAAATAACAGATAAAACTAATAAACTTTGCATTGAAATTATAAATCGACACTTATTTTAAAACAAAAAAAATTTCTCTGCAACGAGAACTAAATCGAAACGAAGGTAGTATAAGACTAATATCATATAAGAAAGAGGCGAATGTAAATCACCTCGTTGACAACACCTGTAGGTAGCTTCCAAACATTTTTATCTTTGAAATAACCACTCTTTTCCTGGACAACGAGGACCTGCGCTCATTGAAATTGGCTTCATCATCACGCTTCAGTCAAAGTTATTTTTATTTTCATAAAGTAGCATCATTGAAAAAACAATGCAACTTGTGTGAGAGAGACTGCTCTGTTATTTTAGAGACTCAAAGAAGAAGTAGATGATTTGTTATGTGTTTACCTCTCCAGTGTTTTTGTTGAGGATCAAAGCACCAACACCTATAACGTGAGAAGCATTGGCTGGGATGGTGTCAGGGATGTTTGGGAGCCAAGACACAAGCATCAAGTAGTCAGGCTCCGCGTGATGATATTTAAACCCTTCCTAAAAAATCAATCACCAACACACAAACATCACATACATAAACAAATAATTTACCAAGTAAAAAAAAAACAATAAAATATTCTGAATCACTGATGTTGATTCTATAAGTAACTTAAATCTCCGTGTACTAATAAAATGTCATATTCGTTGAATCGAATTTTGAGGTAGATAAGCATTATGATAAGTGTCTTTAGTAGATAAATGATGTTTTACTAGAGAGAAAATGGATATCGGATTTTGAGGTAGTATAAGTACGGTGTAAAGAATTGTAAATTATTAATTCACAATATACAAACTCTAAAACGAATATTTGTCTAGTATTTTGTTCTTTTTAGTTTTTTTTTTTTTTTTTTTTTGCCTTCTTCCTGATAATTCACGTTTGTCAACAACACACTCATGTAAAACCCTCTTACATTAACTGCAGCCTCTACAAGATTAGCAAATAGAAGTGGTAGATTGATCCAAATACCCTTCTTCCCCTGCAAATGAATAATGAAAGAGAACAAAAAAAAAACTCAAGATTTTCAAATATCAGCATAATCAAATCCTTCAAGAGGATTGTTTTGAATACCTCTTGTCTCCAATGTGAAAGCGAAGCCCTAAGCTTTTCGGCGAAAACATCAGCATCCATTGGTTCCTTGATGGTCACGGTAACGCCATCGAAGTTGTCAGGCGCACCTTGAAAGATCTGACTAGTATCCATCTTAATCAACTCTCTTAGGTGGTTTAGCTGAAGATCTAACCCCGACGATCTTTTTATATTGAACTTTCTATGCTGAAGGGGTAGACCTTTTGTACAGGAAGGTGAAGCGTAGACTTTGCTTTGATTCGAGTTTCGAGGAATTTTCTTGTCTTTAATTATAAATCATATAGAAATGTATAAAATATACTAGTACAAAGGAATGTCAAATGTTTTTCGCCACTTTGGGTTTATTTATTTGTGACTTAGGTATGAGTCAACCATCTCTCATCTGCTGCTTCAATGGACCGACCAAGAAAGACCAAGACGTTCCCAACATTTTAAATTGCAAGTACAATTGTGGACGTAGTATACACATTTAATGTCAGAGAAATACCAATTTTCCACAAAACTATTGTTTTTTAAAAAAGAAGAAAAAGTACTCTTTTTATTAGAAAAAGAACAAGCTGGATTTTTTTATAACCACTAGGATCATGGATGGAGAAGAAAATTTCTTAAAGCTTTTTTGTAAAAGATAAAGAAATTAACTATTTGCTAAAGTTATAAACGGGTTAGTTGGCAAACCTATACGCAGTTGAAGACACAGTGTTAGACGAAACAGTCGTGGTCAATGGATTAGACCTGTTCGGAAACTTGTTAAATGCTTCCGTTCGGACACTTGTAGACGAAAAATCGAAGATTAATTGGAGACTAGTTCTGTATAACAAAATATCATAAAACGCATTGACTCAGTTGGTTAACGTGAGTATCTTGTCCTGCAAACCTGTGTTCAATATCCAAAACGTCATCTTAAGTTAGTTTTTAGCTTTTATTTTATGAAGGGCAAAACGGTAAATTTATTGAGTTATCCTCATCCTTTTTTTGTGATTTTAATCTGCAAAAAAATGCCACCCACCATTTTTTGTCTTCTGTTTTTCATTGTTTTTCAACTTTTTCTTACCTAATTCTTTCCGATCTTCATAAATCTAACTAAACAACACTGATTCTTAACACAAAACGAAGCAAAAACAAGTTTTATTTGAGATCTTGAATCTTGTCTCCGACTAGGGTCAACTCGGCACAATGGTTGGCTGCTCCACATATACTCACCAGCCAGGCGGCCGAGTTGATCGAATTTTCGAACAGGGGGATTAGTGTAATAGTTGGAAAACCGAACTGACATAAATGATACATTAGAAACGAGTTAAGGAAATAGATGATTCTTAAATAACAATAAAACATGGAGACGAGATATGATCTCTTTCCTTACCTCTGAATATTCGCTCCATAGTGAGACGAAACTGTACGAATAAAGAGTCCCAAGATATAACCATGGCGATGAATCACGTTTCACTCGTGAAACGCCCTAACGAACTATAATTTATACGAAACACTCTCTAAACTTACGCTGTGGAGTTGTGTTGGAATTTTTCTGTGTAAAAACGTATCAAATGAAGGAGAGGAAAGACCGATATTTAAAGAAGTAGAAGAGGAGCGGTTTCCCGTAACAGCTGCAAAACATGAGCTCGTTAGTGGGGATTTGGCAAAAATCTCGGAGAGTTTAAGTTACAAAACTTCATCCCAAAGACTCGCTCTCTTCTTATCTTTATAAATATCTGCGAGGAGAAAAACTGCGTGACGTTTTGAGACAAACTACTTGTCGTTTTAAACGAAATGCATGTTGTTTTTTGGCTAAAAAATGGGCCAAAAATTCAGACTTAACTTGGTCCAAAAAGAATCTTAATGGGCCGGAGGCCCTTCACCAAGACCCAAGACCCAAGATCCAAGACCCAAGACCCAAGATCCAAGACCCAAGACCCAAGACCCAAGCCCAAGCCCAAGCCCAAGCCCAAGCCCAAGCCCAAGCCCAAGCCCAAGCCCAAGCCCAAGCCCAAGCCCAAACCCATGCCCAAGCCCACGACCACGCCGAGCCGAGCCGAGCTAAGCCGACCGGACGGCAGCGGCGCGCGCGCGTGGGGGGCCTCCTCTCTTCCCCCGAGCCTTTGGACCAAGACAAGGGTGAGAACATATATATATGCCTCATTTCTCTTGCTTCTCCCTGATGTGGGAGAGCACTCCTTCTTCTTGTTTTTTTTTCCTTTTATATGGGCTACAACCCACTCATTTCTTTTTAAATGTCCAAGAATCCCCCATGGGAATATATTCTATAAAATTTTGAAGCCATTCAGCTTCTTCTGCTGCTTTATCTAAGGCAATGAACTCAGATTCCATGGTGGATCTGGCTAACACTGTTTGTTTGGTAAATCCGTTATATATCATGTATAATTTTGCATGATAGAGTCGATTTCACATCTGACAGCTTCGTTCCAAAATGGAGCATCTGATGAAACCATGGCTTCTGCCAAAGTCTTTGGATCATTTTCTACTAAAAAAGCCATTAAGAAATTTTTACCAAAAGATTTTTCCTTTCGAGTTCTTTTACTCTTTCTAGGTTCATCTTTTTCATTTTCTGAAATATCATTTATAGAAATGTCAATATTTACCTCAATTTTTGAAACATTGTTGTTGTCTTTTTTTTCTTGAGTTCATTTTGAACCTTTTTTTTCTTTACATGGGAAAATGTCTTCGAAGAAAGACGCATTTCTTGATTCCATTATTGTATTTTCATGAATATATGATATTTCAGATTTATGTACCAGAAACCGATATGCAGTACTATTATGTGCATACCCGATGAAGATGCAATCCACTATTTTAGGTCCAATAGTGACCTTCTTTGGTGGCGGTACCATAACTTTTGCCAAACACCCCCACACTTTGAGGTATTTATACGAAGATAAATTACCTTTTCATAGTTCATATGGAGTTTTGCCAGTTACTTTGTGTGGAATTTTGTTGAGGATATAATTAGTGGTAAGTAACGCTTCCCTCCACATGTTCTGGGGTAACCTAGATTCCTGCAACATTGCATTCATCATCTCTTTTAGAGTTCAATTTTTACGTTTAGCAACTCCATTAGATTCTAGTGAGTAAGGAGCAGTAATTTGATGAATTATTCCATGTTCTTTACAAAAAACATTAAATGGACCATCATACTCGCCTCCTTTGTCGTTTCTAACTATTTTAATAGTTGTTTTAAGCTGATTTTCGACCTCGAGTTTAAATTCTTTGAATTTTTCTAAGGTTTCATCTTTGCTATGTAATAAATATACATAACAATATTTTGTGCAATCGTCTATGAAGGTCACAAAGTAATTTTTCCACCTCTAGTTTGTATATATTTTAAGTCACATAAATCTGTGTGAATTAAATCTAGAGGTTTGTTAGTTCTTTCAACACGAGGTGAGGGCGTTTTTGTGAGCTTAGCATGTACGCATACTTCACATTTTTGTTTACTTGTTTTACATTTTGGGATTAAATTTTGATTCATTACTTTTTGTATCGTTTTGTAGTTTACATGGCCTAATCTTTATGCCATATATTAAAAGACTCAACCAAATAAGGAACTGACTCTTTTTTATTAATTGAAACTTTTGGAGCTACGATTTTCAGAGTGACTGTCATTACATTCATTTTGACCAGTCCATTCTTAACATACCCCTTTCCCAAATAAACCCTATTCTTCCTAATCACGAGCTTGTCCGCCTCAAGACTTGTGACGAATCCATTCTTGCTAAGCAAAGTTCCCGAGACCAGGTTATTCCTCATGTCAGGCACATGCTTCACATTCTGCAGAGTGACTTCACGTCCAGATGTCATCTTCAGAATCACCTTGCCGCAACCTTCAATCTTGGAGACTGCAGTGTTTCCCATGAACAGCTTCTCCTGAGTCTTGCTTTTCTGATAGATGTTGAACATCGCCCTATCAGTGCAAATGTGGGTAGTGACACCAGTGTCATACCACCATTCCTTAAAGTTGTTGCTTTCAACCATGTTGATTTCAATCACCACTGCAACGAGATCTTCTTCAGTGAGATTCGCCTGAGCCTTCTCATCTCTGATCTTACTGCGATACTTAGAAGTCATGTGACCAACTTTGTGGTAGTAGTGACTTTTCCCTTGAATTTTTCCACATTTACATTGATCTCAATGCCTTTCTTCTTGAAGTTTGGACCAGAAGCCTTCAAAATTGCAGATGTTTTGGAAGGCTTGGCAGGAGAGCGAGCAATTGCCTTTCCTTTACCTTTCATTTCAGCCACGTTGACACCGTGCTTTTTAGCTTGGAGCAGCTTGTCATCATTTCGGTTTCTGGCTTCAGGTAGTTTTTGAATTCTACATAGGTTGGAGGAAGCTTTTGGATGAAGTTGAAAGTTGTGAATGTCTCATAGATGGACATTCCTTCAGTAACAATTTCATGGCAAATGAGTTGAAACGCTTCCACCTGATCTATGATGGATTTTAGGGCCTGGGGCCTGGGGTGCGTGGGGTGCCTTCTCTCTTCCCCTGAGCTTTTGGACCAAGACAAGGGAACATATATATATATGTCTCATTTTTCTTGCTTTTCCTCGATGTGGGAGAGCACTCCTTTTTGTTGTTTTTTTTTCTTTATATGGGCTACAACCCACTCATTTTTTTTAAAATATTCAACAATTAGGACATTCAAACAATTTTGGACAAATTTCACTCAAAACATTCACACCTTCTATGAATGATTTAAATATGGTTCAATATTTTATCCATTAA
>CAJHQP010010045.1:0-20050 GCA_905132765.1 Moricandia arvensis
AATACTTTCTTCTTAGGCAGAACATGTGACTTTTATTCTTAATTAAATCTCCACTTGCCTCAGCTCTCTTAAACGGTCTGATGCTCCATTTAAACTTCAAATATGCTTCAGAATATTAATCTGGACGAGTTCCCACCTTCCTTGCCTTCCAAGTCACTCTAGCTTAAGTTTGGTTACTTGGAAGCCAAGACTGTACGGACTGCCTTGTGTAGCAAGGTTGTACAGACCAAACTCTTTTCAGGTATCTATTCTTTTCTTTGTTTTCTTTATCTCTCAGATCAATGGACCACACTCAGCCATGCTTCTTTCTTCTCCATTCTAATAATGACTTAGTTCACAAGACTGTATGAACCAGTCTCAACTTGGAGTATCCGGATCATTCCTTCTTCTTCTTCTTGTTTCTTTATTTCTTTGGATCATGAACCAGCTTCTTCTTCTCGTCATTCTCTTCTCTATCTCAACAAGTACAACCATTAAGAAGAAGCACCAGGATTAGGCATGATCCAGAGACCTGGAAAAATAAAAGAGTATACTTCAATGCCAATGCAGTTGCTCATCCCACTCAGGCAGTTTGCTCCTTGGCTCAATATCCAGAAGAACATCAAGCCTTCATAAGCAATGTAGATCAAGAGTACCTTCCAAGAACTTATGAAGAGGCAATGGCAGATGATGAATGGAGAGCATCAGTTGAAGATGAAATCAATGCCATGATCAAGAATGATACATGGTTTGAAACTGAGCTTCCCAAAGGAAAGAAAGCAGTAACAAGTCGACTCATCTACACCATCAAGTATCTAGCCAATGGAAAACCAGAAAGAAAGAAGACAAGGCTAGTGGCAAGGGGGTTCACTCAGACTTATGGAGAAGATTACTTGGATACATTTGCACCAGTAGCAAAACTCCACACCATCAGAATCATACTCTCACTTGCAACCAACTTGGAGTGGGATCTATGGCAAATGGATGTGAAGAATGCATTCCTTCAAGGAGAACTAGAGGATGAGGTATACATGCGCCCTCCTCCTGGTTTAGAAGACATGGTCAAACCAGGAAATGTGTTGAGACTCAAGAAGGCCATCTATGGGCTGAAACAATCACCAAGAGCTTGGTACCATAAGCTCAGCACTACCCTCAATGGAAAAGGGTTTAGTAGATCTGAGGCAGACCATACTCTATTCACTCTTACCAGCCAACAAGGTATAGTAGTCATCCTTGTGTATGTTGATGATATTATCATCACAGGGAGTGACAAAGAAGGTATACAAACCACTAAAGTTTATTTGAAATCTGTTTTTGATATTAAAGATTTGGGTGAACTAAAGTACTTTCTTGGAATAGAAGTATGCCAATCTAAAGAAGGGCTCTTCTTATCCCAGAGAAAGTACACACTTGATCTCTTGAATGGAGCAGGTATGCTTGGAGAGAAACCAGCAAAGACTCCACTGGAGGATGGGTATAAGATCTTGCGTGAGGGGGAGTATGAGGCAACACCATTTGATGATCCAAAACAATACAGAAGACTAGTGGGTAAGCTTATCTACTTAACCATCACTAGACCTGATATCTGTTTTGCTGTGAACCAGTTGAGCCAGCATATGCAAGTGCCAAAGGTTCATCACTGGAAAATGGTGGAAAGGATACTTAGATATCTTAGTGGAGCTCCTGGACAAGGAGTATGGATGGGATGTAATGGCAACACAGAAGTAGTAGGATACTGTGATGCTGATTGGGCAGGAGACAGAAATGATAGGAAGTCCACCACTGGCTATTGCACCTTCATTGGAGGCAACTTGGTAACCTGGAAAAGCAAGAAGCAAAAGGTGGTTTCATGTTCAAGTGCTGAAGCTGAATACAGAGCCATGAGGAAACTCACAAATGAGCTGGTGTGGATCAAAGGATTACTCAAAGATTTGGGAGTTGAGATCACTTCTCCAATCACAATGTATTGTGACAACCAGGCAGCCATTCACATAGCCTCAAACTCAGTGTTTCATGAAAGGACAAAACACATTGAGGTGGACTGCCATTAGGTGAGGCAAATGGTGATTCAAGAAGTCATACTGCCTTGCTACACAAGGAGTGAAGATCAGTTGGCCGACATTTTCACTAAGGCCGCAAGTACCAAGGTGTGTGAGTCCATTTATCCTAAACTTGGACTCACTGACGTTACCAAGGCATGATCTTCTTAGCCATGGAGCTTCTACTCTTTCCTTAGTATGTTTTTATCCCAAAAACAGGGTTTTGTATACTAAGGTTTTAATGAGGGAACTCTTCATGGTTTCCAAGCTTGATCATTGCATTGGATCAAGCTTGAGGGGGAGTATTGACCTTAGGGAATAAAGGAGACAAAGAAATGAAGAGGATGAAGTTACTTGGGAGACAAGGCAGTCCGTACATGTGTACGGAATGACTTGACTTGCAAGTTACTCATCTGTGACTTAGAGGAGACTTGAGAGACAAGGAATAGAGGAGCACTCGCCAAGTTTGAATATTCAAACTGAAGAGGGATCCGTTGGAGGCAAGAAGACAAAGAGTGAATTGTTTATAGTAAAAGTCACATGTGCTCAGCTCACCCACTTGCAGGCAGACCGTTCAGGACCTGTCCCTTTCCTTCTCCAGCATCTCGTCCAGAGCAACATATTTTAATGTATTCCTTTTGTTTATTCATTTATGGGCAGAAGGCATCTTGCCTATTTAGGCTCTTGTAAACCTGTTTATTCAGAAGTAAGGAAAAATAATCCTTCCTCATTCTCTATTCTCTCTCGAATTCAAACAGCAAACCTCTCTCTCTTTCTTCTTCTCTCGAATCAAATACACTCTCTCTCTCCTGTTCTTGAGTGTTCTTCCTCATATTCTTCATAAACTTACAAAGATTACCTTGATACTTTTGCACCAGTTGCAAAACTTCACACCATCAGAATCATCATTTCTATTGCTACCAACTTGAAATGGGACTTATGGCAAATGGATGTGAAGAATGCTTTTCTTCAAGGGGAACTAGAAGATGAAGTCTACATGAGACCTCCTCCTGGTCTAGAGTACCTAGTGAAACCAGGCAATGTATTGAGACTCAAGAAGGCTATCTATGGGTTAAAGCAATCACCAAGAGCCTGGTATCATAAACTCAGTACCACCCTGAATGGAAAAGGGTTTAGACGATCTGAGGCAGACCATACTCTATTCACTCTCACCAGCCAACAAGGTATAGTAGTCATCCTTGTGTATCTTGATGATATCATCATCACAGGGAGTGACAAAGAAGGTATACAAATCACTAAAGCTTATCTAAAATCTGTATTTGAAATCAAGGATTTAGGTGAGCTAAAGTACTTCCTTGGAATTGAAGTATGCCGCTCTAATGAGGGGCTCTTCTTGTCCCAAAGGAAGTACACACTTGATCTTCTGAATGGAGCAGGTATGCTTGGAGAGAAACCAGCCAAGACTCCACTAGAAGATGGCTATAAGATTTTGCGTGAGGGGGAGTATGAAGACACACCATTTGATGATCCATATGCTTTGCTGTGAACCAGGTGAGCCAGCATATGCAAGTGCCAAAGGTTCATCACTGGAAAATGGTGGAAAGGATACTCAGATATCTCAGTGGAGCTCCTGGACAAGGAGTATGGATGGGCTGTAATGGCAACACAGAAGTGGTTGGCTATTGTGATGCTGATTGGGCAGGAGATAGGAATGATAGGAAATCAACCACAGGCTACTGCACCTTCATAGGAGGCAATCTGGTCACATGGAAGAGCAAGAAGCAAAAGGTGGTCTCATGCTCAAGTGCTGAAGCAGAGTATAGAGCCATGAGGAATCTAACAAATGAGTTAGTGTGGATCAAAGGACTTCTCAAAGACTTGGGGATAAAGATCATGTGCGAATTAGATAATCAGAGAGAGTTTAATTGAAGATTATGAAGAACATTTTGAAGAACAAGAGAGAGAGAGGATTTTGGACGAGAGAGAGAGAGAGAGTATGAAGAAAATGAGTTTCTGATTTCTTGTCTACAAAGAGTTACAATACAACATTATTTAAAGACAATTCTGGATAAACAAGACAAGAGAAATAAACATATAATAAGGTGGTCTGGTCAAGGTATGGGAAGAGTCAGGCTGGTGGACAGACTGGTCAACAGTCTGGACAGTGCAGTGGACAAGGCAGTGGTCCATGAAAGGGACAGGACACCAAATGCTGGAAGGCTTATCCTTAATCCTTTTTAATTCTTTTCTTGCCCAACTCTCTTTAAACTTGAACCAGACGAGATCCTTCTTCTTCTTCTTGTTTTCTAAGTTATTTGGGACCAGAAAGGTTGCTTGATAATCAAGGCTTGTACGGACAGACTTGTGTTCCAAGTCTGTAAGGACCAAGTGATCTTGCAACCATCTGAACCCTTTTTCCTTCTTGTCTTCTTATTGCTTCTTGTCAACACTCCCCCTCAAGCTTGAGCATATGGATTGATCAAGCTTGGAAACCATGAAGCATTCCCTCATTAAAACCTTAACTTGAAAAAAATAACTTGGGATAAAAACCAAGCTAAGGAAAAAGAGTAGAATACTTCATGGCAAAGGAGATCAGTGACAAGTGAGGTCTATGAGTCCAAGCTTAGGATGAATGAACTCACAGACCTTGCTGCTGGCTGCCTTTGTGAATATATCAGCTAACTGATCCTCACTTCTAGTGTAGCATGGAAGAATGACTTGCTGCTCCACTGCTAGTCTAATTTTATGACAGTCCACTTCTATGTGCTTGGTCCTCTCATGAAAGACTGAGTTAGAGGCAATATGGATTGCTGCCTGGTTGTCACAGTGCATGGTCATTGGTGTAGTGATCTCTATACCCAAGTCCTTTAGCAGTCCCTTGATCCATATGAGTTCACTAGTTAGCTTCCTCATAGATCGGTACTCTGCCTCAGCACTTGAGCAAGACACCACCTTCTGCTTCTTGCTCTTCCATGTCACCAAATTTCCTCCAATAAAGGTGCAGTAACCAGTGGTTGATCTCCTATCAACTCTGTCTCCAGCCCAATCAGCATCACAATATCCTACCACTTCAGTACTTGCATTGCAAGCCATCCATACACCTTGACCAGGAGCTTCTCTCAAGTATCTCAAGATCCTCTCCACCATGTTCCAGTGATGTACCTATTGACCTTAATGAATAAAGAAGACAAAGAAATGAAGAAGATGAGCTTACTTGGGAGAGAAGGTAGTCTGTACGGAATGACTTGACACACAAGTCATTCTGAAGTGAAGTACAAGGCAAGTTAAGGTCTAGAAAGGAACCAGGAGTGAGGAGCAAGGTTTCCCCACGTGTTATACTGTATGAATACATGAAAACCGTATGAATACAGTATAAGGACGTTGGGGAACTCTTGCCAATTCAAATTCAAATTCAAACTAAAGAGGGAGGCTGTTCCTTTCACTTATTTACCTTGTCCCCTTGTCTTCTTGTCTGCTGTCTCCTCTTTGTCGAAATAAGCTCTATATGTATTGTAAAATCAATTCTGAATGAAAGCAAGGAGAAATAAACCTCCTATTTACTTGTTTACTCTCTCTCTCTTCTCTCACGAATTCCCTGCATTCTCCCTCTTGTTCTTGCTGTTCTTGAGTGTTCTTCACTATATTCTCCATAAACTTACATGGTATCAGAGCTTCTAAGCTCCTAAATCCATTTTTCTTCCGCAAATCTTTTCTACTCTCCATCCTCTTTCATTCTATCCGATTAGTTTCTCAAAATCTCTTTTATTTTTTCAAAATCTTTGGCAAGAACACTGTTTGGCGAGTTCATCAACTGTCTACTTTGAAATGGAGCAAAACAAGGCAATGGTTATTCCCGTCTCTCTAAAGGGAGTTAACTACCTTCTCTGGTCAAGATTGATCAAGAATGCCCTTGGTGGAAGAGGCTTATGGTCCCATATCACTTCAGGGGAAGCGCCAAAGCAAACCATCCAAGGAGAAGATGGCAAGGAGATCGTGGTGGCAGATGAAGGCAAATGGAGTCAAGAGGACTTTATGGTGCTGAACATCCTCCAGAGCTCACTTGATGGTCCCATAATGGAGGCCTACTCATACTGTGAAACCGCAAAGGAGTTGTGGGATACCCTCCAGAAGGTTTATGGAAACATATCCAACCTCAGTAGGGTCTTTGAAGTGAAGAAGGCTATCAACTGCCTGAACCAGGAAGATACGGACTTCAACCAACACTTTGGTAAGTTCAGAGCTCTCTGGGCAGAGCTGGAAATGTTGAGGCCAAATACCACGGATCCAACCATCCTGAATGAGAGGCGTGAGCAAGACAAGGTATTTGGTCTACTCCTCACGCTCAATCCAGGGTACAATGACCTAATCAAACATCTGCTAAGGGCAGACAAGTTACCTACCCTTGAGGAGGTATGTGCTCAAATCCAAAAGGTGCAAGGTTCAGTGGGACTCTTTGGTGGAAAGGGTGAACTTAACATGGCTCACAAGGCTGAAGCCTCAGTGAATAAGGCCTATTTCAAACCAGAGAACCGGCGAGTCACTTGTGAGCATTGCAAAAAGAATAGACATATGAAGAACCAGTGCTGGATTCTTCATCCTCATCTCAGGCCACCATCACGGTTCAACCAGGCTAGAGCACATGAAGCTGTCTATCAGAATGCACAGCCCTTGGTTCAACCAGTGCATCAACAAAACGGAGGGAGAGCCATGAACTCTACTGCCCACATTGCTGGAACATCTACTCAACTCCAACAAGAGGACTCTCTAATCCGCAAGTCAGACATTGACGCTCTCATAAAATCTCTCAATGCAAACTCTGGTAACATTAGTAGTAATGTTTATAATGCTTTAAATATCAATCAGCAAGACTCTAAAACTGCTAGGCCTTTAATCATAGATTCAGGAGCCTCACACCATATGATAAGAGATGCTAAACTGATTAGTAATGTTAAACCGGCTCTAGGAAGTGTGACAATTGCAAATGGTGATAAGGTACCCATTGAGGGTATAGGGAATTTGAAATTATTTGATAGAGAATCTAAAGCTTTATACATGCCCGTTTTTTCATCTAATTTACTCTCAGTAAAAAGGGCAACTTGTGATCTTAACTGCCATGTGATCTTTAGTCCTAATGAGGTTCAGTTTCAGGATATTGAGACCAGTAAGATGATTGGAAAAGGTGTGAGCAAAGGAGACCTCTATTTGCTTGAAGATACCGAGCTTAAATCAAATTTACCTTATGCTTTTAATTCTGCTTCTGTTTTAAATTCGATTGCTTTATGGCATGCTAGATTAGGCCATCCTCATTCTCGTGCCTTAGGATTGATGTTACCTAATATGTCTTTTAAGAATGATAGCTGTGAGGCTTGTATTCTTGGTAAACATTGCAGAACCGTTTTTCCTAAATCAAATTCTATTTATGAACATTGCTTTGATCTAGTTCACTCAGATGTCTGGACTGCACCTTGTGTATCTAGGGAAAACCACAAATACTTTGTCACCTTTATAGATGAGAAATCAAAGTATACTTGGCTGACCTTAATCCAATCTAAAGATAGAGTGTTAGAAGCCTTTATTAACTTTCAAAGCTATATCACTAATCATTTCAATGCCAAGATTAAGATTTTTAGGTCAGACAATGGTGGTGAGTACACAAGCCACGCTTTAAAGAACTATTTAACCAGACATGGAATCATCCATCAAACCAGTTGCCCATACACACCTCAACAAAATGGAGTGGCAGAGAGGAAGAATAGACATCTCATGGAGGTTGCTAGGAGTATGATGTTCCACACTAATGTCCCAAAACGGTTTTGGGGTGATGCTGTGGTATCAGCATGCTACTTGATCAATAGAACACCTACACGGATCCTCCATGACGTCTGTCCCTATGAGGTATTGAATAAAACTAAACCCTCCCTTGAGCATTTGCGTGTGTTTGGATGTCTCTGTTTTGTTTTGATTCCAGGAGAACAAAGAAATAAACTTGAAGCAAAAAGTGTCAAAGCCATATTCATTGGGTATTCTGCAAATCAAAAGGGATACAAGTGCTATGTACCAGAAACCAGGAGGGTAATGGTCTCAAGGGATGTTAAATTTGTGGAGTCAAAAGGGTATTATGATGAGAAAAGCTGGGATAACCTGAAAAATCTCTCACACACCCCATCCGACAGAGCAACTAACTTGAGAATCATACTGGAGAGCCTTGGTGTTCAACAGCCTTTGGAAAATGAGACTCCAAGAAAGGTTCTTCATCAAACCGCAGATACAGCTCAACAGGGTATTATAAGGACGTTGGGGAACTCTTGCCAATTCAAATTCAAATTCAAACTAAAGAGGGAGGCTGTTCCTTTCACTTATTTACCTTGTCCCCTTGTCTTCTTGTCTGCTGTCTCCTCTTTGTCGAAATAAGCTCTATATGTATTGTAAAATCAATTCTGAATGAAAGCAAGGAGAAATAAACCTCCTCTTTACTTGTTTACTCTCTCTCTCTTCTCTCACGAATTCCCTGCATTCTCCCTCTTGTTCTTGCTGTTCTTGAGTGTTCTTCACTATATTCTCCATAAACTTACAGTACCTTAGGGCTTTGCATATGCTGACTGACTTGGTTCACAGCAAAGCATACATCTGGTCGAGTAATGGTTAGGTATATGAGCTTGCCCGCCATTCTTCTATACTTCTTGACATCTTCAAAGATAGTATCTTCATACTCCCCCTCTCGCAGAACTTTATAGCCTTCTTCCAATGGAGTTTTGGCTTGTCTTCCTCCAAGGTTTCCTGCCTCATTTAAGAGATCAAGTGTGTACTTCCTTTGGGATAAGAAAAGGCCTTCTTTGGATCAACACATTTCAATCCCTAGGAAGTACTTTAACTCTCCCAAATCTTTTATATCAAATGTAGATTTGAGAAAAGCCTTGGTTGAGAGTATACCTTCCTTGTCACTGCCAGTAATGATAATGTCATCTACATATATGAGAATGACAATGATCCCTTGCTTGCTGGTTAGTGTGAAGAGAGTATGATCAGCCTCTGATTTAACAAAACCTCTTCCATTGAGTGTAGTGCTTAGCTTGTGATACCAGGCCCTAGGAGATTGCTTCAGACCATAGATTGCCTTCTTTAGTCTCCATACATTTCCAGGCTTGGCCATGTGTTCTAAACCAGGTGGTGGTCGCATGTATACTTCATCCTCTAGCTCTCCTTGTAAGAAGGCATTCTTGACATCCATCTGCCATAGATCCCATCCTAAGTTCACTGCCACAGAGAGGAGTATTCTTATGGTATGGAGCTTGGCCACTGGTGCAAATGTGTCTAGATAATCTTCCCCATATACTTGAGTAAACCCTCTTGCAACCAGTCTAGTCTTCTTCCTTTCTGGTTTCCCATTTGGCAACTATTTTATGGTAAATATGAGGCGGCTAGTGACTGCTTTCTTGCCCTTTGGTAACTCAGCTTCAAACCAGGTACCATTCTTCACCATGGCACCAATTTCATCACCAACTGAAGCTCTCCACTCTTCATCCTCCATGGCTTCTTCATAGGTTTTGGGCATATATTCCTGGTCCAATTCAACAACAAATGCTTGGTGCTCTTCTGGATATTTTGCTAGGGAGCAAACAGCACTGATAGGGTGAGCTACTGCCTCAGCATTGAAGTAGACTCTGGTGTTGATCCAGTTTGAGGCTGGTTTCCTGATTCTAGTACTCCTCCTTAGTACTGGTTCTGATTCCTCATTTTGGACCTCTTCTTCATTAGCAGTGTTGATCTGAGGTAATAAAGAGAGGAGGTTTAAAAGGTTTAGGATGGAGTTTGGGATCAAAGGGAGGATGTGCAAATTCCGGGTCAAGTGTACGGACGGTACGGACCATACGGACTGTACGGCCGACCGTACGGACCACTCGACCCAAATGACTTTAAACTCGACCAAATCACATTTTGGTCTTGTGCAAATTCCGGGTCAAAATGTATGGATCCGTACAACTCATGGTCCGTACATCCATGGCCGAAACTTGAGTCACAAGGCAGAAGAAAGGAGATAACCTTGGTGGGTGAAAAGGGAGAAGGTTAACTGGTTGGTAACTCGGTAAAGAAGTGGCTCGCGGATAAGGGGTCAAGCTTGACCAAGACAGCCTATCCAAGGCTGGAAAGGAGAAGGCATCTGGTCAAGATGCCAAAAGCATCTCGCACCCTCAGCCACTCATTCAAACCAGGCGCGCCTCTTCCCTTGACCGGCCAGGTCTCCCACTCCTTTGCCTTTGCTTTATGTATCCGTTGTAACCCTAAAGCTCTGCCTATATATTTGTAACTCCTCTCTGAATAATTAATCAAGCAAATCATTTCTTTCTCTTGTGGTTCTCTCTACTCTCTCTCTCGAGTTCATCATGAACATCGAGTAAACTCTCTTCTAATCTCTCAATCTTTCACTCTTTCTCTCATTCTCTCGGTTACTCTACTCTCATTCTCTCAAAATCTCATGGTATCAGAGCCAGGTTCGTTACATCCTGGTGTTTAGATCTACTATCTTCAGCCTCTTTTCGAGTTCAAAGGTTCAAGCTTTCTGGGTTCTTGAGGTTCGTTTAGAAGATGGAAGGAAGCAAGGTGATGTTAGCGGTTCCGGTTACTCTTAAAGGTGGTGGAAACTACCTGTTGTGGTCTCGGCTTGTGAAGACTGCGGTTGGGAGCAAGGGTTTGTGGAGTCATATCACTGATGAAGCTCCAAAATCAGTTGCTAGTGAGGAAGAAGGTGCAAAGGAGGCTGCTTTAGCTGCTCAACAGAAGTGGATCCAAGATGACATGATGGTGCAAACCATGATTCAAGGCTCTCTAGATCCACCCATCCTAGAAGCTTACAGCTACTGCGAGACTCCAAAGGACCTGTGGGAGACTCTCCAGAAGATCTATGGTAACACATCCAATCTGAGCCGAGTGTTTGAGCTCAAGAGAGCCATAAACACTCTTGCTCAAGAAGATGTTGAGTTTACCAAACACTTGGGTAAGTTCAGGGCACTATGGTCCGAACTAGAGATGCTTAGACCCAACACAACAGATCAAGAGACTCTCATGGAGAGGCATGAACAAGATCAGGTGTTTGGGTTGATGTTGACTCTGAATTCGGCCTTCAACGATCTGATTAAGCACATACTCAGGTCACCAAAGCTTCCAACCTTGGAGGAAGTGTGTGCTCAGATACAGAAGGAGGAAGGGTCCTTGGGGTTGTCTGGTGGAAAGGGGGAGCTTTCCCTGGCCAATAAAGCCGAGGCTGTTCAGGCTAACAGAGCCATGTTCAGGCCTGATGAGAGAAGAGGTGGTGAAGATAGGAGGTTTGGAGGCAACTGTGATCACTGCAAGAAGCCGGGTCATAAAAGGAGCCAGTGCTGGATTCTCCACCCTCATCTCAAACCAGCAAAATTCATGAAGGAACGTGATGCAAGAGCCCACCTTTCAACCGAGGCAAGTGAAGCTGGTGGTTCAGCTGGAGCAGGTTCAACCACTCGTGAAGGGGAAGGAAAGGCCTTGACTTCTCAACACACTCCCTTGAAGAGCATGGATCATGAGCTGATCAGGAGGTCAGACATTGATGCCCTCATCAAAGCTCTCAAGGAGAATGGTAATGCATCCGGTAACCCTCTAGGGTATTCCTATGCTGCTTATAGGTTGTCTAGTATCCCTGATCACTTGAAAGATGAAAATGACTCTCATAAGGATGCATCTAGACTGCTTAAAGACATTGATCATTTAGAACAGAACTCGCCTAGTTCCTATCATGCTTATAACACTAGTAAACCGCTTGTAGTTGATTCAGGAGCCTCTCACCATATGATTAGTGATGATAAACTGATAAAAGACATAGAACCGGCTCATGGTCATGTAATGATTGCTAATGGTGATAGGATAGCAATAAGATGAATTGGCAAGTTGAATCTGTTTGATAAGGAGTCTAAAGCGTTTTATATGCCTGAGTTCACTTCTAATTTGTTATCAGTTAAGAGATGCACCACTGATCTGCATTGTAATGTCATATTCGGTCCTAATGATGTGAAGTTTCAGGATATTGAGAGCCATAAGTTGATCGGAAAGGGAGTAACCAAAGGAAATCTTTATATGCTTGAAGACATTGCCCCTCGTTCTGATTTTAAATACTCGTTTAGTTCTACTTCTGTGTTGAATAATGATGCATTGTGGCATGCTAGAGTAGGTAACCCACATGTTAGAGCCCTAAGTTTAATGTTACCAGGTGTCATGTATAAGAATAATGAATGTGAAGCATGTATCTTGGGTAAACATTGTAAGGCAGTTTTTCCAAAGTCTAATACTCTTTATGAAAAGTGTTTTGATCTTGTGCATTCAGATGTTTGGACTGCTCCTTGTTTATCTAGAGATAATTATAGATATTTTGTAACTTTCATTGATGAAAAATCAAAATACACCTGGATAACACTGATTCAAACTAAGGATAGAGTTCTTGATGCATTTAGAAACTTTCAGTCGTATGTGATTAACCATTACCATGCCAAGATTAAGATTTTCAGGTCAGATAATGGTGGGGAGTATACGAGCTTGGCATTCAAGCAACATCTAGCTCAACATGGGATCCTTCATCAAACCAGCTGTCCTTACACACCCCAGCAAAATGGAGTTGCTGAAAGGAAGAACAGGCATCTTATGGAGGTGGCTAGGTCAATCATGTTCCAGTCAAACGTTCCCAAAAGGTTTTGGAGTGATGCTGTGATGACTGCCTGCTATCTGATCAACAGGACACCCACCAGAGTTCTGGATGACAAAGCTCCATTTGAAGTTCTAAATAACGAGAAGCCAGTCTTAAGTCATCTAAGGGTGTTCGGGTGTCTTTGCTTTGTTCTGGTTCCCGGGGAGATGAGGAACAAGCTGGAACCAAAGAGTACAAGAGCCATGTTCTTGGGGTATTCAACAACACAAAAGGGGTACAAATGTTTTGATCCAAAGACGAGGAGAGTTCTGGTGTCCAGAGATGTAAAGTTTGTGGAGTCAAGAGGGTACTATGAAGAAAAGAGTTGGGATGATTTGACGGATCTATCCCAAGCTTCTGATAAGGCTGCTAGTCTCCGGATCATTCTTGAAGGTCTTGGGATCAATACAACCCAGGATCAAAGAAGACAAGAAGAACCTAATGAACCTAATGAAGCTGAAGATCAAACCCACCATGATCATGAAGGGGGAAATGAACCTGAGGATGGAAGTCAAGATGAGGAGCACTCAGGAGATCATGATCAAGGTGAGGTAGCAAGTGAAGAAAACAATGGACCTGAACCTAAGCAAGAAGGTCATGAGGAACCAGTGGAAGAAGCACATCCACTAAGAAGGAGTATGAGGATAAGAAGAGACCCATCAAACTGGGTAAATACTAGAGTGTACTATAATACCCAAGCAGTAGCTCATCCAAGTCAGGTGGTATGTTCTTTTGCCAAGCTTCCAAAAGAACATTGGGCATTCATATCAAGTCTGGATGAAAGCCAAGTTCCTCGGTCTTATGAGGAAGCTATGAAGGATGAAAGATGGCGAGCCTCTGTTGCTGATGAAGCTAATGCCATGATCAAGAACGAGACATGGTATGAAAGTGAGCTACCTAAGGGGAAGAAGGCAGTAACCAGTATGTGGATATTCACCATCAAGTTCCTGCCAAATGGGAAGATAGAAAGGAGGAAGACTAGATTGGTGGCTAGAGGCTTCACTCAAACGTATGGAGAAGACTATCTTGACACCTTTGCACCAGTTGCTAAACTCCATACCATTCGGATTGTTCTATCAGTGGCAACCAATCTGAAATGGGATCTTTGGCAAATGGATGTCAAGAATGCCTTTCTTCAAGGAGAACTTGAAGATGAAGTCTACATGAAGCCTCCACCAGGTCTTGAAAGTCTTGTGAAACCAGGAAATGTGCTGAGCTTGAAGAAAGCAATCTATGGTCTAAAGCAGTCGCCTAGAGCTTGGTACAACAAACTGAGCACTACTCTGAATGGGCGTGGCTTCAGGAAGTCTGAGTTAGACCACACTCTCTTCACCCTCACCACAAGCTCAGGTATTATTGTCCTTCTAGTTTATGTTGATGATATCATCATAACTGGAAGTGACAAAGAAGGTATACAAGATACAAAAGATTATTTGAAAACTATGTTTGAGATTAAAGACCTAGGGGAGATGAAATACTTCCTTGGTATTGAGATATGTAGAGCCAAGGAAGGTCTATTCATGTCCCAAAGGAAATATACACTTGATCTTTTGAAGGATGCAGGTAAACTAGGTGGGAAGACAGCCAAAATGCCACTGGAAGATGGATATAAAGTTCCACGTGAGGGGGAGATTGAGAACAGCCAATACCTTGAAGACCCTAAACTCTATAGGAGGATGGTTGGTAAGCTAATATACTTAACTATTACTCGTCCTGATATCTGTTTTGCTGTGAACCAGGTGAGCCAACACATGCAAGAACCAAGGGAACATCACTGGAGGATGGTGGACCGGATCCTTAGTTACCTAAATGGATCTTCTGGCCAAGGAATATGGATGGGATGCAATGAGAGCACTGAAGTGGTGGGTTACTGTGATGCAGATTGGGCAGGAGACCGAGCTGACAGAAAGTCCACTACAGGCTATTGCACCTTCATTGGAGGGAACCTGGTTACTTGGAAGAGCAAGAAGCAGAAAGTCGTCTCGTGTTCAAGTGCTGAAGCTGAGTATAGGGCCATGTTGAAGCTGACAAATGAATTGGTGTGGATCAAAGGGATATTGAAGCATCTCGGAGTTGAGCAAGCCACACCAATGACTATGCATTGTGACAATCAGGCGGCTATCCACATTGCAACAAACTCAGTGTTTCATGAGAGAACCAAGCACATTGAGGTAGACTGTCACAAGGTGAGACAAATGATTGGTCTTGGAGAGATCTTACCGTGTTATACAAGGAGTGAGGATCAGTTGGCGGATGTCTTCACTAAGGCAGCAAGACAAAAGGTCATTGAGTCTATTCTACCAGACAACTAATCCCCTTGCTATGAGGTCTCCACTCTTTTTCCCTCATCAAAGGGTTTTATCCCATAAGGGTTTTCTCTTTGTTGAGGTTTTTAATGAGGGGGATCTCATAGCCTTCCAAGCTTGACTTGTTCCATATCGTCAAGCTTGAGGGGGAGTGTTGATCTGAGGTAATAAAGAGAGGAGGTTTAAAGGGTTTAGGATGGAGTTTGGGATCAAAGGGAGGATGTGCAAATTCCGGGTCAAGTGTACGGACGGTACGACCGACCGTACGGACCACTCGACCCAAATGACTTTAAACTCGACCAAATCACATTTTGGTCTTGTGCAAATTCTGGGTCAAAATGTACGGATCCGTACAACTCATGGTCCGTACATCCATGGCCGAAACTTGAGTCACAAGGCAGAAGAAAGGAGATAACCTTGGTGGGTGAAAAGGGAGAAGGTTAACTGGTTGGTAACTCGGTAAAGAAGTGGCTCGCGGATAAGGGGTCAAGCTTGACCAAGACAGCCTGTCCAAGGCTGGAAAGGAGAAGGCATCTGGTCAAGATGCCAAAAGCATCTCGCACCCTCAGCCACTCATTCAAACCAGGCGCGCCTCTTCCCTTGACCGGCCACGTCTCCCACTCCTTTGCCTTTGCTTTATGTATCCGTTGTAACCCTAAAGCTCTGCCTATATATTTGTAACTCCTCTCTGAATAATTAATCAAGCAAATCATTTCTTTCTCTTGTGGTTCTCTCTCTCGAGTTCATCATGAACATCGAGTAAACTCTCTTCTAATCTCTCAATCTTTCACTCTTTCTCTCATTCTCTCGGTTACTCTACTCTCATTCTCTCAAAATCTCAGGCAGAAGGCTGATTCTCATTTACCACTGATATTTCTTGATCTTCTTGCTCAGCTTGGCCATGAATTCTTTCTGAGTTTTCTGATTGTGTTGGCTCAGAAGTATTGTCCCCCTCATGGTCAAGGTGAGGAACCACCTGAACCTCAGCTTCAGTCTCAACCCTTTCATCAGCTTCTGGTGTAGACCCTTTTGGCTCAGGTTCCATTCTTGCTTCAGGCACACTCTCCTAAGGTTGCTTGCTCTATCAGAAGCTGATTGAGATAGATTCTCCAGATCCTCCCAACTCTTCTCACTGTAGTATCCTCTTGATTCTACAAACTTCACATCTCTAGACACCAGGACTCTCCTAGTCTCTGGTTCATAACACTTGTAACCCTTTTGGTTTGGAGAGTAGCCAATGAACATAGCTCTTGTACTTTTGGCCTCTAGCTTATTTCTTTGTTCTCCTGGTATCAAGACAAAGCAAAGACACCCAAACACACGCATATGATCAATAGATGGTCTGGTTTTGTTTAATACCTCAAATGGAGAGTGGTCTTGAAGGATTCTGGTAGGAATCTGATTGATCAAGTAGCATGCTGTCAAGACTGCATCCCCCCAAAACCTTTTAGGTACACTTGTATGGAACATCATGCTCCTGGCCACCTCCATCAGATGCCGATTTTTCCTTTCAGCCACACCATTTTGTTGTGATGTGTAAGGACAGCTAGTTTACTGAATGATCCCATGCTGAGCTAGATATTGCTTGAATGCTTGACTAGTGTACTCTCCACCATTATCAGACCTGAGAATCTTCAACTTGGCATTGAAATGGTTGGAAACATGGTTATGGAAGTTCTTGAATGCCTCCAGCACCCGGTCTTTTGTCTGAATCAAAGTCACCCATGTGTATTTTGACTTCTCATCAATGAAGGTGACAAAGTACTTGTGATTCTCTCTGGACATACAAGGTGCCGTCCATACATCAGAATGAACCAGGTCGAAACACTTCTCATAGATAGTGCTAGACCTTGGAAAGACTGTCCTACAATGCTTCCCCAAGATACATGCCTCACATTCATCATTCAAAAACACCATACCCGGAAGCATCAAGTTCAGGGCTCTAGTATGTGGATGTCCCAGTCTAGAGTGCCATATGGTGCTCTCAACCCCATTAGACGCACTGATCAGGCAGTGAGCAGGCGATGCACCAGATATCTTAGTCTTCTCTAGGTGATATAGTTCCTGATGGCTGTGCCCTCTACCAATAACCTGCCCTGTCTTCAAGTCTTGAAACTCAACCTCATCAGGTCTAAAGACAACTTGACAATTCAGATCAATGGTTGCTCTTTTCACTGATAGCAAATTTGATGTAAACTGAGGCATATACAAGGCAGTTGATTCTTTATCAAACAACCTAAGGTTCCCTATCCCTTCTATCTTAACCTTATCACCATTTGCTATAAGCACATTCCCTGAGGCAGGTTTGATATTACTAACCAGGTTCCTATCACTAATCATGTGATGGCTAGCTCCTGAATCTATAATGATGGGTTTAGAGTCAGGAGAATATTTACCAACCTCCTTGGGTGAGATAAGAGCCTCGGCAGCTTTTATAAAGGAATCAAAGTCTCTTCTGGTCACTGGACTATCAGAGTTGGTCGCCCCTGCCATACTCCTCCACGTTCCTCCTTCATTAGACTCACCACAGAGTGCTGAATACATGGTTCTTCCTGTAATTACTTGATGCTCAAACTCCTTGAGCTTAAATGTACTTGGCTGGCTTCTTAGGGAACTTGGAAGCTTCCTTTCTTGAATGATATAACTTATCAGACTATTGCAGGGTGAATCCAGGTTTAGGAGAAGACTGAAAACTTTGTCTTGCTCATAGACAGCTTGAAGACTCTCCCATAGATTCCCATAAACATTTTGAAGCTTCTCCCATAGACTCTTGGCGGTTCTGAGGTGATAATGATCCTCCAAGATCTGTTCAGACAGAGAGCTGTGTATAATTCCTAGTGTTTGGTGTTCCTCTTGAACCCACTTGTCTTCATGCTTTAGGCAAGTAGCCTGACTATCCTTTTGAGCCATCCTCTTTGAAGCTTCAGCCTCCATGATATGGCTGTCCCAAAGTCCATGACTTCCCAAGGTAACTCTGGCCACTCTTGACCATAAAAGATAGTTAGGACCCTCAAGGGTCACTGGAATGAGATTCTCCTTCTTCATTTTCTTGGTCGAAATCATCTTTTCCATTTTTCGCAATTTCTGGAGCTGGAAATGATGAACAGCTGAAGAACAAGATGAACTTTGCCAAAAATAGAAATGAAACTCAATGAATTGCGGAATAAGTGAAAATAGTAGAGAGATTTAGGTCTCAAGAGCATACAGCTCTGATACCATGTGAGAATTAGATAATCAGAGAGAGTTTAATTGAAGATTATGAAGAACATTTTGAAGAACAAGAGAGAGAGAGAGGATTCTGGACGAGAGAGAGAGAGAGTATGAAGAAAATGAGTTTCTGATTTCTTGTCTACAAAGAGTTACAATACAACATTATTTAAAGACAATTCTGGATAAACAAGACAAGAGAAATAAACATATAATAAGGTGGTCTGGTCAAGGTATGGGAAGAGTCAGGCTGGTGGACAGACTGGTCAACAGTCTGGACAGTGCAGTGGACAAGGCAGTGGTCCATGAAAGGGACATGACACCAAATGCTGGAAGGCTTATCCTTAATCCTTTTTAATTCTTTTCTTGCCCAACTCTCTTTAAACTTGAACCAGACGAGATCCTTCTTCTTCTTCTTGTTTTCTAAGTTATTTGGGACCAGAAAGGTTGCTTGATAATCAAGGCTTGTACGGACAGACTTGTGTTCCAAGTCTGTAAGGACCAAGTGATCTTGCAACCATCTGAACCCTTTTTCCTTCTTGTCTTCTTATTGCTTCTTGTCAACAGATCACTGCACCAATCACCATGCACTGCGACAACCAAGCTGCTATCCATATAGCCTCAAATTCAGTATTTCATGAGAGAACTAAACACATTGAGGTGGACTGCCACAAAGTGAGACAAGTGATAACCCAAGGAGTCATTCTGCCTTGCTATACAAGGAGTGAAGATCAGTTAGCCGACATCTTCACCAAAGCTGCTAGTACTAAGGTGTGTGAGTCCATCTATCCCAAGCTTGGACTCATTGATATCACCCAGGCGTGATCCTCTTAGCCATGGAGATTCTACCCTTTCCTTAGTATGGTTTTATCCCAGTGGGTTTTGCATATTAAGGTTTTAATGAGGGAAGTCTTCATGGTTTCCAAGCTTGATCAAATCTTATGGTCAAGCTTGAGGGGGAGTATTGACATGAAGACATTTAGCAAGAAGAGATCAAGAGAGGAACATTTGGTCTAAGTAAAGAGAAGTGATCCGTACAAGACTTGTGAAGCAAGTCTGTCCGTACAACTCCTTGACGCCCAAGCAACCAACTCTGACCTAGCTTGACTTGGAAGACAAGGAGTTTAATTCAAATCGACCAAGAGGGATTCAAACTGGTTTGAATGGTCAAGAGACCCGTTGGGAAGCAGAAGCAAGTGGAGATATTTTAAATAGACAAAGTCACATGTTCCATTTAGAGCTTCTGGCCGTTCAGGACATGTCACTTTCCCTCGGCCAGAACCCATTATTCTATTCTTTTCTTTCTCTGCTCTCTTTGCTTATTTATTCAGTTGTATGCAGTTCATTTTAATCTAAGGAAATAAACTCCTTCTCTCTCTTATTCTCTCTGTCGAGTAACACAAACCCTACTCTCTCTCTTAACCATTTCGAATCAAACTCCCTCTCTCTTACCTGTTCTTCATTATTCTTCACTCTGTTCTTCACTAAACTAACAAATGGATCATTTAAGGGAATGATTCATCATATCTTAAGGTTTGACAAGCTTCCTAGTCTCAATGAAGTTTGTATGCTGATCCAGAAGGAGGAAGGTTCAAGAGGTCTCTTCCAAGGAACCAGTGAGACTGCTTATGTGAGTAGAGGAAGCCGTTTCCAACAAACTGATAGGAGAAATTAAAATCTGAAGTGTGAAAACTGCAAGCGCATGGGACATACCAAGGAGAAGCGTTGGGTGCTTAAACCTGAATTACGACCAAGGAAAGAGGTGAGCTATCCAGTGAGGAACAATACACCAAGAGATGATGTGGTGAGGAAGTCCGACTTGGATGCTCTTATAAAGAGCATTACCAAGTTAA
>CAJHQP010010046.1:0-20049 GCA_905132765.1 Moricandia arvensis
ATCACTGATCGGAGCAGACATATTCATGAGTCGCGCTATCTCCAGCAAGGCGAGCGTGTGCCCTTCTAATACTTCCCCATTGAGGCGACAGAAAGGTCTTGTGAAGGTAGGCTGGTGGTCGAAATGGCTTTCCAGGGAGGGACCTGCGTTCGAGATTGTCTCTTCAATCACAATAAGGTTGATGTCTCCTCAACAGGAAGGCCCAGAACGGCACTTGTCTCCGTTGAGGATTTCCAACGGACATAAGCGGATCGTCAGAGGAGAGCTCTTTTTGGGTCGCTACAAAGGGGTTTCTCTTTGCAGTATACAGAGGCTTACGTCCCATAGTTTGTTTCAAACAAGAGTAGATCCACTCAGATTACAACTGTAGCTACTAGGAGCAACTACCCAGACCGATCAATAATCACAAGAACAGGGCATAAGCTTGTAAGTCCATCCGCTTCATAAATTCAGAAGGGCACACTAATGTCTGAGTTGAGCTGTTAAGAGCAAAAGTAAATCTATCCCCCATACCTGATACGTCGGGAGGAGTATCTGCGATCCAAACGTGGCGCCAGCAATGGTGCCATGTCGAATAAAAAACGCGTTCGGGTATTGAGGCTTGTTTTGGGACAATATTTGCATCAACGGGCTCGAGAGGTCGCTCACACTGTGTATACTGGTCCTACAGTGATAAGCCCAGTGTAAATGGAATCCCGCAATGAGAGCTTGTTTGATTGCGTCGAGAAGCACGTCTAGGTTCCTTCACTCCACTTTAGTCCAAGTCGAGACTACGCGTTCTCTTCTTCACCCTGGATTAGTTTGACATATATCGATACGAGATGACGCAACAACATATCTGGACCATAAGGCATGATAATAGTGGGCTAGATCGCCTGTTAGACTCTAGTGTATCCGGATGATATAGATCTTCAATTATATAAGAAGCCTATCAATGTACTTGTGGGCTTCCTCCGTAACTCATCAAAGATTGGACCCGGACTCAAATCATCCAAGAGTCTCCGAGCACCAGAAGTGGTCCTTTGATCGTGGGTAATCCGATTGGTTCTTCAATCCTCATCATAGACCTGGAGGGTGCTCTTGCCCTAGGAGGAAGCTAGGTAATACTTTTCCAATAATCATGCGCGTCGGGGGGATCTTGTAATGGTACGTCATCCTCGGGAAATTTCACTGCCTCCCGACATTCTCCATAAGAATAGATTCTAGATGGTTGCCACTTATCATTTTGGTTTGTATACTCACACGGTTAGCATAATGACCCAACCAGTTACATAGAGTGCTTCTTGTATCAATCTTGGGAGGCTGGGTCGCATATACAGTAATTTTTCTCTATCAACAGAGCAGGGACGAGTATTGAGTACATCTCTCTTAAATAAGGTGGAATATTTCGCTCAATGATGGCTAGAAGTTTGTCATATGGGTACTTGAGCAATTACTCAGGTCTTAGGGTAGAGTTATTAGGGTTGGAGTATAAAAGCTCACAGAAAGTCGGGATTTTTTGAGGCATAGGATGGTATATGAGATAGGGCAGTACTCGCTTCACTCCGTATGATGCTGAGCGTGAAATAATTCATTCAATCCAGATAGTACGACAGAAGACAAAGTTGGAATGATATTTTATTTCAAGAGAGTCAGCAGAAGGCTGAGGTACACTTCATCTTTCGTTTATGCATGTCCAAAAACATTCCTCTTCGTATTAGGTAGCACTATTCTTGACGGAAGAGAGACCTCGTAATCTCGTCAGTTTGATCTATATATATGGCTAGAGCCATAAGAACAGTGCACTAATTGGTGGCATGACATGGTACATGAGGCATCTACTAGCCCAAGAGATGTTGATGGATGACTCTTACAATAGGATTGATAATATATATTACCCATTCAACAACAATTTTTTCTGGTTAACTACGTGCATGGAGGAGATGAAACAAAACATGGACTCTACTCATCAGATGATTCAAAGAAAACACACAAATGGAGAAAACGAAGCACCATGGACCGATGGACGAGCTTGATCATCGATCGATGCTTCACGCAGACCATTTAGATAAAAGCTGATAACCGAGAAACATCTATAAGATAAACTTGATGGAGTTTATGCATCTCAAGACATGATGATGGAAGATATCTCCAGGATATTGGATCATATATCCATACTCACAGATAGCAGGACTGGCTGTTTACAAAAACGCATTGACAACCTTCAGGAGAGGATGAGTCAAATTGAGATCACCAAGGAGAACATGGACAACCCAAAAACAAGAGGTGAAGAATCCATAAGAATCTTCGTTGGTACCTGGTTCCAAATGAGCAAAAAAGATGTGGAGATTTGTTTTCCAGCAAGTGATACTCTACCCCCATCTTAGTCCAAACAATAGTAATTGTCAAGCTAAAGACTATAACCAAGCGCGAAGTGGGAGGCAACCCACTATAGGTATGTTTTAATTTTTTTTTTTCATGATTCTACTAATTTTCATTGTTTTTCTCTATTTGCTGTAAAAAACTGAAAGATCGAGAACCCAACCATCGGTCAACGATGGAGCACAACCATCAGTCGATACCGATCACCATCGGTCGATGACATGACATTACCATCGATCGACACTCATAACAAAGCCTGGTATTTTCGACAGTCCTTATTACTTTTACTTATTTTTTATTTTTTCCCACCTAACCGAGACGGGATAACATGGGGGACAGTGTTATTTAAGTTTGGGGAGGTTTACTAATATTTCTTTCTATTTTGAGTTTTATTAAGTCAACAAAGAAATTATGATCAGATTGAATTTTTTTACTTATTATCTAACCATTCTATAGCACCGTTCTAGATTTGTTATTGCATAGAGTACTAGAGATACCAAAGTGAAAGATCCTACCACTATACCACACTTGCTTAGAAAATTTGAAGGAACCGAAGCTAACCTCCACCTAATTTTACTTATTTGCTTGCTTTAGGGTTTTGCATACATTAGATCAGATTCCTCTTGCAAGTCTGGAAGGTAAAAGTCTTTGTTGTTCTGATTCCCTTCTCTCTATCTCTTTGGCATATTTAAAATAAAAGATTGAGATGATTTACTGAAAGATGCAGAGGGGTAGGTAAATTACCCATGACTCCATCATTCTAATTCAGAAAGGAATGACAACACACTGTGGAAGAGAGGGGTAGGTATATTACCGGTGACCCCACTATTCTCCTATACTTTGTCAAAAAAAAAATAATAAAGATGACAAGATAAATTGTATCATCATCATTGATTCATTGGACTTATAAAAAAGAATATAAATATATTCAGAGAAGAGAGAAAGAGGAAAGAAAATGATCAAAGAAGACTGCTTGTGTGTTTAGATACTTGCAGGGGTAAGAGTCCATGTGTCCTCTTATCGATACTTGATATGATCATGGATAGCACAAAAGAATGGATGCATGAACGTAATCATGGACAACTTGTAGTTGAGGATGCAACAAGAAGAATGTCTTATCCAGAACGGAAATACTATCATAAGAAATACCTTAAGTACCATTCAAGACAATCCAAGTTCAAGCTGATCATCAAATAGGCAAGTAGCTTGTGTGTGCTCTTTTTCCCTTCCTTTGGTTTTGTCCCACTGAGTTTTCCAAATGGGAGTTTTTAACGAGGTCACAATCTACTGTTAGACTTTTAAGAACCTTTTGATTGAGTATAATCCCCATGTTAAGGCTTTGAGAAAAGCTAAGGATAGAATTGTTCAGGATGGTGGAGAAAATTTTATGTTACCGTTGACTGATGGAAGAGCTTCAGATGGGAAGAACACACAATCTACCTACAGATGATGAGGTTGCGGCACTTATTCCTAGAAATTTTTTCATGAATATGGAGAAAAGAGATATTATTCTCGAGACTAAGAAAGGTAGATTCCAGAGAATCAACGAACTTCATCCATCACATTTGCCTCTTCAATATCCTCTATTATTCCCGTATGGTTAAGATGGTTTTTGTCTTGACATACCTATTGGTTATCAAGACACAACCGGTAGAAAACAAAATCTATCACAATGCGAGAGTTTTTTTTTGCGTATAGAATTCTTGAGGCACATGGTGAAGATCCAACCATAACCAGACCAGAGAGGTTATTCCAACAGTTTCTTGTCGATGGATACAAAATGATTGAATCAAAGCGTTTATGTTATGTTCGGTTCAATCAGAAGAAGTTTCGATTTAATAACTATGAAAGCATTAAAAAGCCTCCGAGGCTGGTGTGAAAACTCTAAATGAGCAAGGTACAAGAATTTATATGCCATCAAGTTTTACCGGAGGACCACAGTATATGCATCAACACTACCTTGATGCAATGGCTATATGTATGTATTATGGGTTTTCCTGACATATTTATTACATTTACATGCAACCCAAAGTGGTCATAGATTACCAGATATCTTAATGCTTTGCGGTTGACCACCAAAGATAGACCGAAAATCATTTGTAGAATTTTTAAGATTAAACTTGATGATCTAATGTCTGAGTTGACCAGGAAAAGAGGCTGAGTTTTGTAAAAACCTACATCAAGTATCAACTATACATCTCTAGATCTGAAATATATTGTTTATTATATTACCATAACAGCATATAATTAAATAATTTCATATTCACATCAATGTATACAATTGAATTCTAGAAAAGAGGTCTACTATATGCAAATTTTTTTCCTTTCCTAAAAAAAATTAACAAGATTCCCACTGGTGATGATATTGACCGTTTTATATCTGCGGAAATTCGTGACAAAAAAATGAGCCAGAGTTGTATAAGGTAGTAAGCGATAGTATGATGCATGGACCATGTGGAGCTGAAAATCCCCGTCAGGTTTGTATGATAACATGTAAGTGTTCTAAAACATTTTCAAAGAATCATGCCATGGTAACATCTTCCCCTATGAAGAATGGACATAATCTTTTCTTCATGGGTCACACAAATGTCTCATTCCGATACCGTAGACGTGTTTTCGGAATGTTGTAGTGGGAAGAGCGTTTGTAAACAAGTCGGATGGATTGTCGCATGACCGTATATACTAGATGTCCACTTCTTGATTTTTCTCGAGTTCTCGTATATATGAAAAAAATGTTGGAGGAATTTGCTTTGTTCTATTGGTTTTCATATAACTTTCTTTTAGTTGAGCGACACAAACCGAATTATCTTCAAATATTTTTGTCGGCTCATTCTTGTCAGTTATTCCACTTGCTTCTTGTATGTGGTGACTCATTGACCCAAGCCACACAGATTCTCGACATGCTACGTGAAGCGCAATAGTTTATGCATGATTTGAAGAAGTCTCAAACCATAGTTTGTTTCTGGAAAGGCCAAGAGATCGCGGTTCCACTAATTGTAAAAACATAGCCGGTTTGCGATCGAGCTTTATGAGGATCTAATAAGTATCTTGCATCTACAAAACCAACCATACCAAACTCTGGTTTTCCAAAATAAATTAACTCTAAGTCAACTGTACCTTAAAGATAATGAAATATATGTTTTATTCCATTCCAATGTCTGCGAGTAGGAGCAGAACTATACCTTGCAAGTAAGTTAGTGACAAAGGGCAATAACAGGTCTAGTACAATTTGCAAGATAAAAAAGCCCACCGATAGCACTCATATAAGGTACATCAGGACCTAATATTTACTCGCTATCTTCACAAGGTATAAAAGGATCTCTCTCAACATCAAGAGATCTATTTACCATCGGATACTCAAAGGGAGTCGCTTTGGCCATATAAATGCGTTTCAATAACATTTTCGTATCACTACAAAAAAAAAATTTCGTTGTTAGCATAAGGAAACAACTATTAAATGATTTTGTTAGCGTTATTGAAATCGTTATGTCTGTCCTAGCTATCTTAGTTCCCCTCTATATTATAGTGTTTTTTTACAAACTATTGTTGTTTTACAATATAATAGCATTTTCTGGCTTGCTATTAATTGGTAACCTTTATATAGTTAAGATGCCTATATATTGTATTTGATAGCATTTTTAGTATATGTTATATCTTTTGTGATTACACATTTCATCAATCGCTATAAGTTATATGATAGCAATTTTATACATGTTATTTGTACACACGTTCGTAGCAGTCTTTCTTGTGTCATAAAATATGTTGAAATGGCATATGTTATATGGTATGCCCTACTGATTTGTATATTAAATTTCATAATCTGCCCACATTCATTTAACCTGCACATTCATTGATAGTAAAAATAAGTACCAAAATACAAAGTCTGAATCCGAAGCAATACAAAGTCTGAATATGAGGCAATACCAGTCAAGTAGAACATAACCCAAGAAACAAGTCTCAAACCAAACTACAACTCAGAAAATATCCAAGTAAATAATATCCAAGTACAATAGACCATTTAGTAGTCTTAACACAAGATCACTTTCTCTTTTGGCCATGCAAATGCAAGAGCCAATTGCGTCTCCCAAACATTCAATCTCAGAAGATGGATGCCAAACCTCTGCCAATGTCACCTTCACCACATCAATCCAAATTTAATTTCATTAGGTACCAAGGGTATAAAATGAATTGTTTGTTCTGGGTTATCTGAAGCCCACTGTTCTTCTGCAACCACTTTATTATTCCCGGCAATGGACATCAACTTGTACTTCTGATTCTATTTGGAATTATCATTTTGACTATGACGCTACAAAGTTTTCAAGACAAACCTGTTTATGTCAAAGAAATATATAACAACAAAGAAACAACTACATAGACCATATACAACAAAGTTTACCTGAGATCTTTGAAGAGGAGAAGCGGGCTTGAGTTTTCTTTGGAATAGCTTTTGGAGAACGTGGGTGCATTGGAGATTTGGAACGTGGTGACAATGCAGAACATGTAGCTGGTAGTGGAGAATTCTTTGCAGCAGGCTGTGATGCTTTAGGAGATGTACGGCTTGGTGACTCTGTGGTGCTTTCAAACACACACATACTGGCAGGCCATGCTACAAATTGCTTCACAGAGTCCCGATGGTATGTCATTTCTGGTCTAGGTCTCTATAGAAATGTGTCAGGTTCATGTACCACATACAAAAATACTTTGATTGTATGTGATCCAAGAGGAAGACGATCAACCAACGCTGTTGGTTCTTGACACTGCCAACGGCCTTCAGCAACAACTTCGTTAGTACTTGATCACGGTGATAAGAGTTTGCATTTGTTCAAAGAATAGTTCGTTGCGGCTCTACCATTCACATGCAAAAGACAGTAAGAATATATGTTAATCACAACTTAGACATGAACAACAATGTAAACTGTAAAATCATGCTTGTCGATTAAGTATGTTACCTTAAGAGGAATGTCTTCAGAATACATGACCTGGTCTGAAAAAACGCATATATTGACAGGCCAAGCAATCATCTCGCCAACTGCTTGCTAAACAATACACTTACCGGTTGCAGACCTCCAATAAATGCATTTGATTTTATTGCAGTTTCTACCAATACTTTAACAGCAAGAGGGTCTAAGGGGATGTCATTCACAAAGTCTTCCGGTTCAGATGAAATGATACGGCCGTCGACAACATTTTCATCAGAACCAGACCAATCAATCAACACACACTTAGGTTGTGTTCTTTTCTTAACACTCTACACCAGAGATTTTTTTTTTTAAAATGTCAGTACTAACTAACCAAAGAATGTAGAGGATTGATGTAAAGTACTTACTCTTGCTCTTGCAGTAGCTGAGTTTTTACCTATTTCAGGTTCTTGCTGTAACAAAAATACATGTAAGAAATCAGCTGATTACTTTACGAATAATACATGTTTAGTATAACTAACCTGTATCCTCATTCTAGCTATTTCAGATTCCAACTCATTAACCTTGTGAAGCAAATGATATTGCTTATCTTCCATTTCAGCCATAAACTGTTTCTTCACTTGAAAACAAGCTAACTTCATCTTCTCAATGTTTCTACCATTACCCTCAAATTACCAGGATTATCAGGTCCTGAAAGTAATGATAGCGGATTAACACTTGGGTTTTTTTGAATTAGAATGAGCATCACTACCAACGAGCTCAACTGCCTTTTTCTGCCAACAAAAAATACATGTTAAGAGGCATATACTAATTCTTTTGAAGCACAAAAAAATGAACTACTTACAAACTTCTCATCGGCTAACATATTGACTGGTGTACCATCCTTTTTTGTCTTTGACTTGACTCACACTTTCAGCCTAGTCAATTTAGATGGTTTGCCACTCTCTTGTTTCTGATGAAAACAACACAACAGATGAAACGATGGCAAATAACTTGCTATGGTTTGCCCAACTTGGATATAATGGGGTATTAGCATCTGATATCTTTGCCAAGAAATCATCTTCTTTCATGTCCTCTCCCTCTACCATCTTATAGTAGTTACGTGCAATAGCCAACTCTTCATCAAGTTCTCAGCAGCTTTGTATAACCCAAAAATCTCTTTATTCCACTGATTCACTTTCGCTTTGCCTTCAGCCACTGAGACCACTTCTCCCTGATGGTACTAGTCCATACGCCGCTTGTAAACCTCATCCATTTCCCTTCTCATAAGATGATCAACTATATAACTTTTTGAATGACGATCTACATTGCGACAGTCTGTGCAAAGGCAAATGATCAACTGAAAAAAACTCCTTTACCCGCAGACACAGCTTTGACCAAAATCCCAAGCACCTCTCTCATAAGCAAGATCAACTCTGCGGTTATAACAAAAAAAAACATATCATCAACCACTGCAATCCCCAACTGAAATGTAACTTATATATGTTAATTACATACCTCTAAAGATAAACCCACACCTTTTCCAACATTGTTTGATTTATCCTTCTTTAGAGTCGTAATAACAAGCAAAAGGGGTCATAGATAATACATTATAAATAGCAGATGATGTTGAGCACATAACACATAATGAGAAACAAAAAATAAATCAATCAACACCAGAGTCATGTAATAACTAAATCGAAACTACTCAGAACAAGAAAGATGAAAATAATTTGTCACCAAACAAAAGCTTAATCAGTTTGATTTTAATACAAAATGGGAGAGAACATATGCATGTGAAAGTTAAGAACTTTGAATTGAACAACCCCTAAATCGAGGTAAGCTATAAGATCGAAGAAAACAAATCCTCAATCTCTACCTTTCGATTTGATTACGAGATTCAATCCTCCTCGAACGAGTTGCAGTGGAGAATATCACCGCTTTCTGAACACGAAATCAACCTCCTTTTGAGTTCCAATAATTTTCAGGTCATCTACTTATACAACAATGATCATGAAGCCAAATAATAATTTCTTATAAAAATGCATGGATAATATCGCATTATTCACATATTCTTTTCTCAATATATACTCACCTTAAGTGATTGTACCATATGCGTCCGGATTGATTGAATTTGTAAAGTGATCGTTGTAACTTGACCAAAAAAATCTCCCTATAATTTTATTTTCAATGCTTTTGGCATTTCCAATCCTTCATGAAGTTTCATGTATATATCATTATCCAATGCATCCATACAAATATGAAATCACAACGTCCATAAAATGCATTTCAAGATTTTTTGTGTCGCTAGGCTCATCCAAAATCTAAAACGTAATTGCGTCCATTATCGGGGATGCTTTTCTTCAAAATAAATTTTCGGTCTCTGAGAAAAACCTTGGGCAATTAATAAGGCCTTATATTGTGTTACTTCATTTTTCTCATTTACTTTTCTCACAATGCCACTTGTACCCAAATGGATTTATATTCTTAGGCGCTATGATTATAGATCCAACAACATTCCTTGTATTTAGGGATAGTAACTCATTTTGTATGGCATATTCACTCCTCCCATTCATATATTTCATACATTCCATATGGACCTTGGATCTAGATCATCACTTTCCCTGATCTATTTCTTTGGACATAAAAAAAGAGAACATTTCATCAACATCTTTATCTTTATTCTTGATCCACACTTTTTCGTCCCAGACGTAGTTGATGAAGAATCTCATACTTTTATGTACCCTTTCTCATCATCATGGATCCTTATCTTTATTTGGTTCTTCTTGAAACCTTTTTCATTTATGCCTTCTTTCAGAAAATTTTCAGCATCAAGTTCTTCTGGAACTTTTTCATTTTGCTCAAGCAATTTCTTTTTCTTTTCGGGGGATTTTTATCTTTCGAATCCACTGGTCTCTCCCTCTTTAACTGAACCCTAGATTCATTCATTGTATCTCCATCAGTTTGTCCTTCAAGAACGGTAAATCTAGATGGAATATTTTCAGCGGGCATATATGATTTCGTCACCCTTCTTGTAACTATGAACGCATCTAGTAATTAGTTTGCCAAAATTATGCGAATGCACAACTTTTTGAATTTCTAGCTCTCTTTGATTCATAGGGGGACAAGGTATAACAACGACCAGTGTACACCATGTAATCTTTTAAGAATTTATTTAATTCCTCTCTCTAACGCTAGAAATTATTTCATATTAAAAATGACAATTGGCTACACTATGCCTAAACATATCAACCAATTATCGGTTCAAGATATCTTATTATACTCGGTTGATCGTATAACCCACATATATTTCCATCTCCTTCTGTGGGCTATTTTTTTTCTTTGTGGCAGTGCTATCGGGAACGTAAACCGCACACCCAAAGACCAACGACGATGAGATACCATCTGGCTCATGCCCAGATGCCCAATTCTAATAAGGAGTAACTTACGATATGCACTCGCCTTATCCGAATCAGTGCAATCCGCATGAAAAAATAGCATGACCCTATACTGAATTGGGGAGCTTTGTTCTCAATATCAACGGGTCCTTGCAATCAAAATGCAAAAACAGTTTACTCATTGACTTCAACAATGTCATTTTGTGTATGAACATAGGGGACAACTGGGCTTGCTCTTCACAATTAACCGACCTCACACACGGCACATAACACAATAATCCACTAAAGGCTGCGAATCTGCTAAATTCACCTACGGATCATCATTAACTCATCGCCTTTACACATTTTAATAGCAAGACATATCTGAGCCAACTGCTACGTTCTCAGCCTTTAATATTTAGGCCAAATGAACCTTGCACAAAAGCATAAGTCATCTATCCGCGAGTTGTCTCAAAGGACACACACATCTTGACCATACTACCTAGATCGCTGTCAATCACATTACCCTACTACCATGAAATCAGCTCTTACACCGCGCGCAGCGCAAGTGGCGTGGATCGACCCACATATCACTCACCATGAACTTCTTATACAAAACATATATGACCGGTGACTCACATGCCAAAACTTCGTTACATAGGTGATGGTGTCGGCGTTTATAAGTTTACCTTGAGAATAACGCATTGGAATGTAAACAATCGCTCATTTGTAAATTTCTCTTGTGTTTTAGCAATATGGCGCATTTTTTAGATTTTGCTATTTTCTCATCATAGAACTTGAACTACAGGATGTCCTAACTTGTCATGTGAGAATTTAAATGATTAGTAAAGCTTTAGGTTATACTGTGGCATATAGAGCTCAGTAGATGGTTTATGTTTTCGTAAAATTATAGTTCCATGATGGTAAATTCTTAACTCTTCCAATTATATGTTTCCTCTTCGGACTTAATGCAAAGATATTTCAATGCCATATTTCCTCATAGTTTCAGATATGATATGTATTTCTTTGGATATCCTTAAAACATAAAAAAAATTCTATGGAACCCGGGGGAGTATATATGCATTACTTTTTTAAAAATAATTCGTCTCGCCATGGCATTGAAAAATATTTGGTCTTCTTCGAGAGCCTTAATAATCTTTTCATTACCAGATATTGGTATTAATTCCATCGTAATTTTTATTTGAACGGACAAATCTTTCTTATTTTTAGTTATCGTGTGTGCGTTGACGGCAACTATTTACCAAACACTTATCTCCATGCCATAGTCTCAAAATCTGACATTTTTCTGAATTTAAAATATTTCAATATAACAAGTTATTAACATAAAATGAAGTATAACTTAAAACTTACAAAAAAAAATATAGATAATATAATAAGTAATCATTTTATACATCGATTTTATTACTCATCGATATTTCTTGGACCACGAAATCTGACACGTCAAGATGAGTATTATCATTTAAACAATAAAAGGATGGCTCGGTTCAGCAGAGATAAAGTTTTTTCTTAGCTATCCTTTCTTTGGTTTTTTGGGGTTTCCTATAATAAGTCGGCAAAAATGTTTTTTTGGCGTACGCGACAACCATGTACCAAATGACGGTTCATCAGTGCACATATTATAGCACACTTTTTTCTGTTTGCTCTTTATCATCCGACCCTTTAATTTTCCATTGGAAGTTCTATACTTTCTCTTTCATGATATGGAGATAATCTTCTTCTCGATCCTCTCAATGACCAGTGATCAATGTTTCCACCACGACGTGCCGGATCCTTCCACATCCTCGTCCTCCATCCATTTCATAAATGGATGATTCAACATTGCATATAACGCTTTAGGGAATGGATAAGATCAGACTGGGACGCAAATAGTGATGGTTTAACAGTCATGAGTAATGATTTCTGCTGCCGACTCACAAAGGAGGACTTGCATCAAACTCTCGCAATAAAACGAGTCTCAAATCATTCAGCACACAGCCACCGATACAACTATTACTACCGCATGATTACACTTTCCAGGATGGAAAGTCGAGGGCAAGAATTTTGCTCCATCACTATCGTAATCACACTATCAGTTTTCTTTTTCCATATACATACATCCTACGATAGTAATTCCGACGATAAAAAACTGTATATTATACTAACACTTTGTAGTTTTGGCATCCGCATATAGTATAGTCCATTTGTGTTTAGTTTTCAGCAAGTTCACATATTTCTGATGATCACAAGAACCTCGTCTTTTAATGATGGCATAGACGGCTCCTTAAGAGTCCTCTGGTCCATATAGCATATTATATATTATTATATATAAATAGTAATATATGTAGCTATTATTATTTATATATTTGATATATATAATATATTTTCACATCATGTATATGGTGTCACTAAATATCATAGCTTTAGCCTTTTTTACTCATCGACAACGTTTCTCAACTCATCGACTGGTTTCTGAAATCATGTTTGTCTCATGCATGCAAAATCTTTTCACCGCTACACAAGCTTATCATATAATTCTCACTTCCGTCATATCAATAGCATTTATTTCGAGCTTGTCAAACTCGACAGTGATAACTGTATTTATAGAATAAATATAAACAATAAATATAGTACGAAGTCGGGAGGGAATTTATGCATAATTTAAATACGGAAACGATAAAAGCATAAATTAATGCATGGAATTGTTTAACAAGACATAATAATATTGGAGGCTTAGTCTTCCACACTAATCCGAGGAGACACAGTCTTCTCATCATTACATAATTTTCCTTCGTCCACTCAAGGTTGACTGGAGGAAGCATCAGTCTTCCAATTTTATTTTCTTTACCCTTTTCATTCAAGGTTGAGCAGACATAATCTCCATGTATGAGTTTATTCTATTTTATCTCACGGAGGCAAAACTACAATGTGTTGATATTGATCGTAAATGCATGACATATCTTAACATCAGTATACGGGGAAGCACAAAGTCTATTATCCATATAACGATGAGAAGTCCTAGCCCTCTCACTCCAGAAACACATAATAAATTAAGCAATATTAAAACACATAAATTAAACTTGCATTGCGCTAGTGTGTTATGATATTATGTTCATTAAAGAAGTCTTACGATTACTTGATTATACAAAGTTTACTTATTCCCACAAGTTTTATCATTGCAGGTATCCAGATTATTGTAATACTATAAAATATAAAGAGCACTCTCACTCATGATAGGCACGTCAATTTCTTCTTCTCTCTCTTATCAACTTATAACACGTTATCATCACGACAGCTTTAGTCAATCTTTCGAGCTAATACAGACATAGATTTTTTTATGCTCTATATTTGTCTGTCTTATATCCAATCTTCTTCAATACATGACTTATCTATCGGATGTCATGGTTTGTAAGAATCGGATCATAGACAGTGTGAGCCATTAGGAGCTTTAGTCGACAATAATTGATCTACGTGTTTAAGGAAATAAATCATCGATTGAAAAGTGATACCTGTCGATGTTTTTATCAAGCATAATGCTCATTGTATGTGCTGCTCTCTTTGCTAGATCATATGCTGACATGGTTATATCTATCTTACTAATAACCGTTGTGAAGTACATTTTGTACTGTCATTGGACACACATGAATATCTAGTCTTAAAAAAAAGAGTTTTGTTTGGAAACAAGGATAGTAAGTTTTTTTTTCATTAATGTCCTTTTAGTAATTTTATTAACATAAGGCCCAAAAAATTTCAATTGTATATACAAATTTTTAATAGAAGGTCCATAAATATATCATTAAAATCCAATAGTTAGGCCCAAATTATTTCAATGTGTGTGATTAAACAGATTCATTAAAAAAAATCGTAAACGTAAATATGTAATATACGTTTACATGTATATATATTTCTCAAGTTGCTATAATAACTATATTTTACATCAACTATTTTAAAGATGTTTCCTATTAATTTAAATATGATATATACAAACACAAAAAATTGTGGTAATTTAGACATCATATTAATTTGTTAGTTATACAAGTTTTCTTATTTTAACATAAATATAAAATAATATAGTATTTATATGATCCAATTGAATATTACATAATTTTCTTCTCTAATATATCAAATAATAATACAATATGAACAACTTCAAACATATATAAAACAAACACAATTATATATATTATATATTACAATTTATGATAACACCCATGTGGGTGTTATACATGGTCATCTAAGTACCATCGACTACAATTCGGTTTTTTCTGAATGTTGGGGGTTTAAAATGGTTTTATATCCGAATATTATGAATTTACGGACGGTGTTGAGGAATCATTCAAGGTCCGGGTAGGTTTGTAGGAACCTAAAAATATCTAAAAACTGTCGGTTTACAAATATCATTAAATAATTTTTTTAAAAAGGTGAAAATCAAAATCCATGTTTTTCAAGCGCGACTCAAAATCTAGTTTTATTATTAAAAGTCATCACGTTACTGAATAACACATTATTATTTTTCTTATAGAGTTACTACGATGCTTCTTCATTTAGTGACATGTTTAATGTTTCATATATTATTTAGTATATGTATTCTGGTTGGTAAGAGTAGTACATGGTTGCATTAGTTTATTATAATTATTTTTCTTAAACTGGTTTAAAAAGAATGATTATTTAAGTTATCAATTCATTGTTGAATATCCATTTATCTATATTTCTTTTGATATTATATATAAATTTAGAAATTTCTTAGTAAATTATTAAAGACTCAATTTTGAAATTAAATGATTGTTATTAACATAATAGCCATATTTATATGAGCAAATTTTAAGTGTTTCATGATTATTTTTTATTTGTAAAAGAGAAAATACCGCTGTAAGATGTCAACAAAAAAATGAAGAGTTGGAACTCTCATCGCATATGCACTTCTCTTTATAAGATAAGTATTTTCTATGTTTTATATATAATTTTAATTAACACTTGATTATATAAAGTAATTTGCATAAAAATTAAGATGATGTCATATTTCATTAATATTTTATATATGAGAGTTTTAAGTTTAAGGCTTGACCTGAAAAGATCCATAAGTTTTGAAAAGAAAAATCCAAAGAAAGGTATAATCATCTGAATGTTATTACCTAAAACTCAATATGTGTTTTGCATATAAAGATTACATGACCAGAAGTCTGTTAATAAAATCCAACTATGTTGGATGCTAAGTTTAAAAGTAAAATTTTCCTGAAAAGAATATCAAGGATGCAAAGATATGAAAGAATACATATTATTGCACAAATAATGTTATCCAGCAGACACATGCTTGAGAAAAGAGATTTAAGAAGTTTATAAATATATTTTATCTCCTTGAGATAAGAAAAACAATGAGCTATTGATGTAAGATCATCAATCACGTCTAATTAGTTATAACTCATTCTCTTGAGAGAATTTGAGATTTTGAGAAGAAAATCCAACATTAATAATAATGGTAAGGAAAGTGAAAATAAAAGTGGTTGTAGACGTGTGGTGTGTGTGTGTGTGTGTGTGTGTGTGGTGTGTGTGTGTGTGTGTGTGTGTGTGTGTGTGTGTTGTGTGTGGTGTGTTGTGTGTGTGGTGTGTGTGTGTGTGTGTGTGTGTGTGTGTGTGTGTGTGTGTGTGTGTGTGTGTGTGTGTGTGTGTGTGTGTGTGTGTGTGTGTGTGTGTGTGTGTGTGTGTGTGTGTGTGTGTGTGTGTGTGTGTGTGTGTGTGTGGTGTGTGTGTGTGTGTGTGTGTTGGTGTGTGTGTGTGTGTGTGTGTGTGTGTGTGTGTGTGTGTGTGTGTGTGTGTGTGTGTGTGTGTGTGTGTGTGTGTGTGTGTGTGTGTGTGTGTGGTTATGGTCAATGTTAAGGGAAAGACCAAAGAGTTTCTTTCTAGAACTAGAGTTATTTCTAGAACTTATATTCTTATTTGAAATTGAGAAAATAAAGATGGTAATAAAGAAGAGATATGATTCAATCTTCTAAAGATAAAAAGAAAATTATTTTGAGTACCTTACAAGGTAATAAAGTTTATATCATGTTATAGAAGAGGATGTATATTAATATTCCAGAAGAGTACATAAATATTATTGTATTCTCATAAGTCTCAAAAGTAAGAAGGATCTAAGAAAGAATACATGACTCTAATATGGTATATTATTGAAAATGACATTTAATTTGAGAACGAAAAACATGTAGTGTTCTCATCTCGAGGGGAAGAGTTACATAATCTCAGATTTTATAATAAGTGAAACATCTAGAAGATTATGTTTACACTAAACTAAGACTGATGAATCCTTCTTAAGACAAGCCCATGAAATTTTAAGCTAAATAATTTTGAGACAGTTAAGGAAATGAAATGTTAAATTCATTTTAAGTACAACTATTCTTAAGGCTTAAAAGGATTTTAAAGCAAGTATCTACATCCTCTTATATATTGTATTACACAAAGATTAGTGTAATGGAGATAAAAATCTAGTAAACCAAAAGTTTATAAAATATTTGGCCATGAACCAGTTAGACCATTTTGGTTCTATAGTGATCCGAAAAATACTTAAAGATTTATGTGTCTGGAGAACCAAGAGGATTATTTGAATAATTTGACATATGTTGATTGCTCATAAGATAATATAGTAATACAGTTTTCACCAGCCAAATGAAGTTATTGGCACGAAGGAGATGTTGGTGGACTGATCACCCACAATGCATTTTTATAGTATTGGTGAATTCACTTCTTAAATTCTTTGATGACTATAGTAAAATCACTAGGATAAGTATTAAGCATTTTGAGCAACACTAAATTCGCATCAAGCTAAAAAGTATCGCTAGTCTCCCCACCATTGGTATCGGGTTAGAAACCAACTATTTTCATCTAAGAATGTTGGATGACCGATATACATTCCAATTGCTCCACCACTGAGCTTTACTTAAGATAAGTTTTCAAATGAGGTTGGAAATATATGTTAGATATGAATCTTCATTGTTAATTAAGAATCTAAAGCATTCTTGAAGGATATAAGTAAGGTTTGATATGAATGTTAAAAATAATATAGTATTTACAACCTCAGAGGAGAAAGTAAATAGCTAGAAAAGGAAAATAAGTTGATATGAATTATCAGTGATGCTCGGACTAAAGAGAATGTCAATAAAAGTCCAAAGGATAATTCAATTATAGAGCTTAGTAAAGCAGTTGCTAGACACATTTACTGACCCATATAATAGAGTGATCAAGTCACAATACCAGCTGTAAATGTTCCAATAAGACCTGATGTTCTAGAAGAATAAGATCAAATTGCTAGTCATACTGAAATTTGGTAGACATGTTGGTTCCAAAGATAAAAATCCTCGTAAATGAAAAGAAGCATAAATAAATAATGGTCAAGAGGAAATATAGTCTTCGAATGTTTTTGAGAAGAGATGTTAAACATGACTGACAAAAATTAGGTACCTGAGACAATGAAGAGATCTCAATAAGTTTTGTCATATATGAACATAATGGAACTGATAAGTAAATCGACGTCGATGATATTTTTGCATGAAAAGTAGCAGTTGATATGATAAATGAGAAACATGATCGTGAAAAAAAGTCTATTGAAAAGTGTACACAAAGAAATAAGAAAGATATGATAGACAAAGATATAAACTCTCATGAAAGAGAGAAATATTTCGACCAGTAGTCCATACACCAAAATGTGTAAAACAAGTGGGATATAAATGAGTTGTTGCACCAAAGAAAGATCAATATGAAATTTGATTGTGAAGAGATATAGTTTAATGTGGTAGATGCAACTACTTCAAGTTCCTTATCAGTCTAGCAAGAAAAGGAAGAACTTAACTTATATAACCCATTGGAAAATGATAATCCCTAAAAGATGAAATCCATGAAAGATTGATGATATCAAAATCATGTTCCCAGAAACTCTAGCTATTCGATTGAAATATGTTAATGGGATATATGAAATATTAGAAGTTAATCAATACACGATTTGTATTTATCCAAAGATTATAGATCAATAGAATCATTTGAATATAATCAAAACTCCTGAAGAGTTATAGAAATGGTATTTTGGAAGAAATATGTTCATGTATTTCAAACTGAAGATCTAAAAATGAGATGTTATCTTGAAAGATTCCTAAAGGATTTTATATTAAGATGCTCATATATGTTTGGTTTTGAAGTACCATATTTAAAGTGTTATTTGAGAAAATTTACTAATCTTTTCGTGATTGAAAGATGTGATTTCATATGATAATAAAGAAATTCATAATAGTTTCTTTTATAATAAGAGTATGAATAAATCTTATGTACAATACAAATAATTAGACGAGTGTATGTAAAGATCTTTGGTTTGAAGTCCAAATACACCAAGAAACTGTTGGTCCATGTCAAAAGAGAATTATGGACTAGAAGTCTAAAGACATAGATATTATAATAAAAGTCAAAATAGTTTATTCTATTTAAGCTCAATTCTCAAAAGAGGTATTATTTCCAGAGGAATAAATGTGATAATGTGTGTGGTTGTACTCTTTTTCCTTATTATGGTTTTTTCCCCACTGAGTTTTTCCATTACAATTTTAATGAGGCAACACAGAACACACAAATAATAGACTTCGAAAATTGGATTATGATAATTTCAAAGTTGAAAGTCTATCACACTCAAAAAGGAGGATTATGATAATTTCAAAGTTGAAAGTCTATCACAGACCTAAAGTCTTTGAAATCAAGAGAATCAAAGGAAATGATCAAGTCATATGAAGACTCATGCACTATAGAAAAATGACGATTTTTGTATCCTACAAGTTCATTTAAGTGAAAAATACGACTATATACATATGAGGGAAAATCATTACGCATTGCAATCTTTTCCTTAACTATGTTTTTCCACTGGATTCCTTGTAGAGTTTTTAATGAGATAACATCTACGACGTTTTAAAAGAAGTTCATTACAATGAACATCAGAGGGAAGTGTTATGAATATTATGTGATGTCCATTAAGGAAAGTCTTAGATTTACTTGATTATCAAGTTTTACTTGTTATCCCAAGTTTTACTTGGTCTCCAAGATAATACTATATAAAAGACATTTTTACTCATGAACAAGACACATCAATTTTCTTTTCTTCTTTACTTATAAAAAACTAGTATATACTCTCTTTCTTGTCAAACATATAATATTATTAACATGAAAAAGTTAAAAACAGTACATTATTCATAGTAACAAGCGAACAACACATGAAGCATTTTGTATTCTAGCATTAACAACTAAAGTATTAGTTGAGTGATTTTTTGAACGAGGAATGTGTTTGAACTTATATTATTTCGCCTTAATCCAATGTCTCTACGTCTTCCAAGTGTGTTGAATATCCCCTATTGTTACAGGCTGGGAACGCGAGGGGTGGTGTGGATGGGCGA
>CAJHQP010010047.1:0-20048 GCA_905132765.1 Moricandia arvensis
TCTCCTCAATAACCATAATATGCGAGAAAATAGGATCTTTCATCACTTCCTCGAATTCTGGCTCCATTTTTTCCTCAGTAACTCAATAATTCCCAGTCCACAACTGTTGTTAATCTTCTTAACCTGAGGTTCGAAACCCTCTTTGTATAGATGTGTAGGCAACTTCAACTCCATAGCTGAAAATTAAACACAATAAAAAACACAGTAGATATCAATAATTAATGTCATATACACTAAACTATTGTCTCTTAATACTCTATCAATCTTAATAACAAAGCTAACATCATGTATTCTCAAACGATTACTACAAATTCACAAATTACAAATGCAATGAACTGACAAATATTCTCAATTGATTGAAGACTACAATAATTCTCGCTTAAGTCACTCATGACTACAATGATAAACTTGTATGGTAATATTTTCTACTCATTATCACAAACTAAGAAGAATCACAACTACAATGATAAACCAGAACAATCAAAGACTACTCTTTTTCAAACTAAGATCACACAAATCAAAAGGTTACTCTAAGAAATAGAGCAAGATTCACATATATGACGCCAACCAACAATTCAATTCCATTTCAAAAGCAATTATGATCGATCAACATTAACAATTAAATTCCATTTCACAATCATCTATAATCGATCAATAGCATAATATTCCAAATCTAAAAACTAATACTAGCTACTTTAAGATATCGTGGACAAGGATTCTTCTAACCACTTACATAAAATGTTATGAAGATGTGAAGGGGTGTTATTTTATCATATGAATCAAATCCCCATCTCTCTCTCTCTCTCTCTCTCTCTCTCTCTCTCTCTCTCTCTCTCTCCCTCCCTCTCAAATAAAATAATCAAAACTCACAACAAAGAAGATATACACAAACAAACAAAAAATCAAAATAGAAAGAAGAAGATTTGAAGACCACTCGCTTATCTTTACACTGTAGAATATGAAGCCGGAGCACACACCATGAGAAGGAAACCGGAGAACACACTACGCTGAAGAAGAAGAGTTAGGGGGCTTCAATCTTCGTCGCAACCAAGAGAGAAAGGCTAGTAATGGGACACTTATTAGATGAGATTAGCCTTATGGAATGATGTCTTTGTATTTTTTTGCAAAAAAAAAACAATTTTCCTTTTTTCTTTTTAACTCAAAAATGGATTAGTTTTGCTATAAAAGAAGTCGGCTTGTTTCATGCCGCCTTGTTGCTGTAGGAATCTGATTCTGATTTCTCACACCTACAAAGGGACTTTTCGCATTCCTTTATCCCGATGCCGTTCACTTGTTGTATCTCTCATTCAAAGATCGAAACTTGGAAGCAGTAAATCATGTCCAGCGAAGGATACACAACCCTCAAATCTCTTTGAGTCAAGCAGACAAAAATATATAGTATTGTGGATGGGTGTATATGAATGAAGTGGGGTAGATAATGTGATATTGTTTTGATTTTAATATTGTGAAATATGAGACATCAATACATAACCATTTCTAACACACAGTGGACAAGTAGATGAGATTGTCTTCTTCTATATATCCTCTATGAGCTTTCTTTGCTCCACGAAGAATTTTAGTTTGTCTACAAGAGCTAAATAAAGACTATCCCATCTGGTAATTCACACACAAACCCACAACTTTCCTTATGAATCAATTGAACAAGCAACTAGTTCCTACACGAAAAGAGTCGTGGATAGAACTTCTCATTGGAGGGCTTGAGCTATACGAGATAGGACCATGACGCATAGAGATGGGGATTTGGTTTTCTCGCCTATGATACGAGGAACCCACCGGAGAATAACATAAAGAGCTGGTAATGCTCAATCTTTCCGATCCGCTTGACGCAAGGACAAAACTTCTTCCACTATGATGAAAGCTGGTGACTTTATGGATGCGGATGAGAAGAGAAAAGAGAGCCCTATGACAATTGGTTTTTCTACGGGGAGGAAGACGCCAACGAACTCTGGGAGGTTAGAACGAGGTCACAAGAGGTGATTTAATGCAACGTGGAACAAACACTGCTAGGTGGGTTAATGTAAAGTGTTATGGTCGTCGCCACAACCATTGGAGCTCGCTGATTCTTGTTTAGAATCAAAAGATATAGCTTTCCCAATTTTTTCAAGAATAAGATGGCTTCTGGATTCTAGAAACTCATATTAAAATCAAAGGTATTTATAATTTGTAGGAGTTCAAAGATTAATTTGAAAAAGAACAAGAAGATGAAGAATGTGTGTGTACGGATTCAGAACGAATAAGAAAAGACGAATAAGTTAAACAAAACAATAAATTAAAATATTTTTATTCAAAAAAAGTAGAGAAATACCCTAAGATAACCCCAAAAAGTTTTTGTCACAAAAATAACCCTCAAGAACAAAAAAGACAAATCTAACTTTTTTTTATTTTCAAAAAAATAATTTTTATTTTATTTTTTTTCAATTTTAAACCTCACCCCCAAAACTCCACCCCATAACTCTAAACCCTAAGTCTAGATTAGTTAACTCAAGGGTTAACAAAATGACTAATATACATTTATACCTCTTGGGTTAACTAATCTAGACTTAGGGTTTAGAGTTATGGGGTGAGATTTTGGGGGTGAGGTTTAAAATTGAAAAAAAATAAAATAAAATTATTTTTTTGAAAATAAAAAAAAGCTAGATTTGTCATTTTTGTTCTTGAGGGTTATTTTTGTGACAAAAACTTTAAAAAGGGTTATTTAGGAGATTTGCCTAAAAAAAAGTAATTATAGGTTTTGTCTTATATCAATTTAAAGGATAAATTTGACATTTTAATTGATAAAAATATGTTACAAGCTGAATGTGTCTTTTCATGTAATTGAATTCTTGAAATGTGGCTGTCAATCAATGTAAATTTATCCTATGAAATGATATCTTTGTATTTTTTTTTTTTTGCCAAAAAAAAACAATTTTTCCTTTTTTTTTTTTTAACTCAAAAATGGATTAGTTTTGGTATAAAAAAGCCTGCTTGTTTCACGCCGCCTTGTCCCTTGTTGCTGTAGGAATCTGATTCTGATTTTCGCATTCCTTTATTCCGAGGGCCGTTCACTTGTTGTCTCATCGAAACTTGCAAGAAGTAAATCATGTCCAGCGAAGGAGACACAACCCTCAAGTCTATCTGCTACAAGCCTGGCTCTCTCCAGTTACTCGATCAGGTTCCTCTAATAACCCTTTCACATTTCTATAGAAATTTCACAAACCAACGCTTCACTTAATCTCTGAGCAGAGGAAGCTTCCTTTGGAGACTACTTACTTAGAGATCCGTGATGCTGCAGATGGATGGTAAAAAAAAAAAAACATAAACTAAAAGTCATATCTTTTGATTGATTAGTTTCGCGAATGTTTTAATAGTTTCGTTAGGAGTGCGATACAGGAGATGGTGGTACGTGGTGCTCCTGCGATAGCCATTGCTGCAGCTCTCTCTTTAGCTGTTGAAGTTTCCAACTATAGTGGTTTCGATGGATCATCGGCAGACGCTGTTGCTTTTCTTGAGAAGAAGTTGGATTATTTGGTGTCAAGGTATTGACTAACTTTAGATTAAAAGTTTGCATCTTCGTTCTTGTGATGATTCTTTTCTTAAGTCCTTTGCTTTTGTGTATGTTTCTTCTTCAGCCGGCCAACAGCTGTTAATCTTGCAGATGCTGCTTTGAAACTTAAACAAGTTATAGCAAATGCCTTGGCTACTTCTGCCATCGAACCTAACTCCATTTTCAAGGTAAGAGCCAAATGTTTTTGTTTCTCTTCTTATTTGGTTGTGGGCTGAGAAATGTTAGCTTTAGAGAACTAAATTTGGACTTAGAAATGGTTGCCTCAGGCATATATTGAAGCTGCTGAGAATATGCTCGAAGATGATGTTGCTTCAAACAAAGCAATAGGGACCTTTGGTTCAAGCTTACTGAGGCAGCAAGCCCAAAATCCTGACAAGCTTTCTGTTCTGACCCATTGCAACACCGGCAGGTATGATTTTAGATTGATTCTGAAACTCACTGAAGTTGGCAACAGCCTCTGATCCAACCAAATAGAGTTTGTGGATGTTTATTACCTAACTGACAACTCCCTTTTGTTTGTAGCCTTGCTACTGCCGGATATGGAACTGCCCTCGGTGTTATCCGTGCACTCCACACTGAAGGAGTCTTAGAAAGAGCTTACTGCACAGAAACTCGTCCATTCAATCAAGTAAAACTCCTAAAATACTCTTAAGAATCCATAGAATATCACAGGTTATTTTGGGACCATAGTGTGACATCTGTATTCGTCAATAAGATGTACAGTAAAGTAGGACAATGATTCTTGAATATTTGCCTCCATTGCTTGAACAGTTGTTGAATGAAAATTGACAGGGATCCAGGCTTACAGCGTTTGAGTTGGTGCATGAAAAGATCCCTGCAACTCTCATTGCAGACTCAGCTGCAGCTGCACTTATGAAAGATGGTCGTGTAGATGGTGTCATTGTTGGAGCAGACCGTGTGGCTTCAAATGGTGCACTCACACCACCTTAAGATAATCTGATTTACTCTTCATAAATCTGAAGCACTTCCTAAACCAATTATATTTCCAGGTGATACTGCTAACAAGATTGGGACGTACAGTCTCGCCCTGTGCGCAAAACATCACGGGATACCGTTTTACGTAGCTGCACCTCTCACCTCAGTTGATCTTTCTCTTTCGTCCGGGAAAGAAATAGTCATAGAAGAAAGAACAGCAAAGGAGTTGCTGAACACACATGGAGGACTTGGTGAACGCATTGCAGCACCAGGGATCTCGGTTTGGAACCCAGCTTTTGATGTGACTCCAGCTGAGCTGATTGCAGGAATCATAACCGAGAAGGTTTGTGTCTCCAAAGATTATACTTGTTCCGGGTTTATTCAAGATTTGTTCATATAGAATAGAATGTATGTGCAGGGGGTCATAACAAAGAATGACAATGATGCATTTGACATAAGCAGCTTTGCCAAGAAGGTGACAGGAAAGTGAAGTTGTGTAGTCAGCTTTTCAATTCGCAGATGTGTCCAACTCTATGTTATTTCAACAAAGCACAATACTTTGTAACGATACAATAAGCTTTGTAATGTTCTAAATAACTCAATTTGTGACGGGATAAATAATCAACTTAAGTGCTTTTTGTTTTCTGATTAGCAAAATGAAAAGCAGGATGGTGCATTTGACATATCCAGCTTTACCCAGAAGATGACAGGAAAGTGATGTTTTCCCGCAACTATTATAGTTGCAGCACAGCAATATAATAAATAAATATATGTTGTTGTAAAGCTTGTCTTGGGAATTGGGATAAGAAAGAGTAGACAAGCAAAATACATTTTATAGCCGGTGGGTAAATTGGTGTATGTTATTAGCTAAAGAATGATAGCATGATGAAAATTTCTGAATGACAAATCAAATAATCTTCTAAATTCCACTTTATATTTTTCTTTTGCACAGGCAGGACCAGAGCTTGTTTTTCGAGCCATCTTTTCTATTATCCCAATATGTGGTAGACGCAATCTCTTATGGATTCCATAAATCGCCTATACCCTTTCTGGTTTAATGAAATATGAATTGACCAAAATGTCCTTAAATGTAGGGATGTCAAATGGGCGGGTTGTACATGGGCGGTCCGTGTCCAAATTGTTATGGGCCAATATGGACATACCCATATTGGACCAAATTTAAATGGATCTAAATGGGTGAAACTCGATTGCGCCCATGGGCAAAACTGGGTTAGACCATCTGGACATTGGGCGGCCCAAATACCTAAAATGTTTAGGTTTAGAAAATTGAAAAAAATTACAATTTTACTTTGTCCTACCAAAATCACAAAATCAAAATTTTACCAAAACCATAAAATCATGTTTTCCTACGAAAATGACAAATACTAAAAAATCATGATTTTCTGCCAAAACCGAAAATTATATTTTCCCATCAAAACCACACAATCACATTTTCCTATCAAAACCGCAAATCATGTTTTTCCTCCAAAACTGAAAATCACGTTTTTCTATCAAAATAATAAATTATGTTTCCTGTTAAAACCACAAATTCACGTTTTTCATCAAAATCATGTTTATCGCCAAAACCACAAAATCGATATTTCCCGCCAAAATCGCAAAATCGTGATTTCCCGTCAAAACCGGAAATTTTTTATTTTCTGTCAAAACCATGAAATCGCGATTTTCCGCCAAACCTAAAAATTATGTTTTTTCTACCAAACCGTAAAATCACATTTTTTGCTGAAACTAAAAATCACATTTTCAAAAAATTGAGTGATTTACACTAAATGGGCATTTGGGTCCTTATGGACAACCCAATTGGTCATGGTCCTATTTGGATATGGTCCTATTTGGACATGGTCCTATTTGGGCGTCGACCAAAACTGTCCAACAAAAAATGACGCCCATCTGGACACACCCAAATTAGCCCGACCCGCCCATTTGACATCCCTATGCTTAAGTTCTCCGTATATTCTTTTGTCCATGCTCAAGGGGTTCCTCCGGCCGTCTTTCTGTTCAAACTATTAGTTTGCCTTGAACTAAATGATGAAGACATGTAAAGTTTGTATAAACACTTGGTTGCTTACATTCCCTGCATATTACTTTTTTTCTCAAACCCATATGCTTTTCTCTTTTGGGCTTTGATCTGAATGCCCAATACATGAAAATGTTAGTTTTAATTTAAGCTATAGGTTTCTTACGTTATTTACATACATATGGTGCTTGTGTCATCATTCGCTCTCTCCAGATGGCTGATATTTTCAAATGCTAAAGTTCAAATCGTTAACTACTTGTTTGCGAATTAGGAATCATGAACATAGTAGATATTTATGTCTTGATGTTTTTGAGTTGAGGTGCAATGTTAAAACATTTTATTTAGGTGCTTGAAGAAATCAGGCCTTACCTAATTGGAACAGCAGATAGGTCGCTTGAACTGGGTGAGATCAAAGAGCCGATCGTGAAGATAATAATCACAGGGCTGCTGGAGTCATGACAATATGAGTAACAGTAACTCAGAAACTCAGAGAGAAAATTCCTGCAATTGCAGCTGTTCAACTTATTTAAACACGACCTCCTCTCTTGTATATGTTTCTCTTTCTGTCATTTGTATTACTAACCTCCTTGAATAGTGAATAGATATCGTGTTAACGTTTGATACTTGTTTCCAAAATCAGTTTGAATTTTTCACTGTTCAACTTCATTTCTGAGATGACTACTGAAACTGTAGGTATAGATACTATATTCATGTTTGATATTTTTTTCCAAAATAAGTACGAAATTCGTAATTCACTAACTCGATCATTATTCACTTCAAATAACAACTTTTTTTAAGTTTCCACTTTCTACAACGAGAATGATATAATCCATGTTTTTCCAAGCAATAACGATTTCAACAAGTGATTAAATCACCATGTTAAATGACAACTTGACAATAAGAAAAGAGGGATGAAAGAGATGGAGACAACTACAAAAAAAAAAAACTATACCTAATTCTGATATTTTTAACCTAAAAATAAACCAGATTCGAAATTAATGTAAACCAGGTTTAACTGAATATTAAATTAAGTTTGGTTTACACAAGCCCAAATTTCCGTCAACAAATCTTCCATGCCATAAATTAAAAAGTCCGCCACCACAAAAAAATTAAAATTTCTACCGAAATATTTAAGTTGGATATGTAACTCTGCTATAAGAAAATAAGTTGAACATAAAAAAAAGTTGAACACAAAAATCTACCATTTGAAATAAATCTGCTACCTCATTGGCCAGACATATCTCTAAAAATCTGTAATCTATTCAAATCTGACAATTAACTCTGCCGTGGAAAAATATCTGACGTTTTTAAGAAAGTCTGACACCACTTTAACGGTAGTTTTATTTTTCTAAACAGATTTTATAAATAGACTTATTAGTCGATAGATTTTTGAAAATAAATTTGCTAACGATCAAATGCTAATGGTACTTAAGTAATGTTTTTTTTGTTATAACTATGAGCAAGATTTCAACCAGGAAAACACTCCAATAATTTTTGAATTTTTTTGCATATCAAGAGGCTGTTGCACTGAAAGAAAGGAAGAATTCATTCGTAAGGAAAAGTAAGGGTGGTTGGCAGAAACCAAACAGAGGGCCAAAAGGGAAACAGCAGAGAGACAGAGAAAAAAAATCTAAGAAGAAACAGGTGTGATACTGCTGTATGAAAACTGATCGTGCTCATGCTGAATGTCATATAAAGTTTGGTGAATGTTGATGAAAGTTTTCTTTAGTTGTTGAACACTGATAGGAAAAGCAAAAACGGAACAAACATTAAGAAAATTACAAAAGGAAGGAAGAAAAAGGGACATTTGCAACACATGTTGGAAATGACGCGTTGGAAATTCATTCTTCCTCATCATAAGTGAGCAGCAGAGAAAAATCCATTACAGATCTACATCCTATGGAATACAGTTGCGCATCAGACTGGTTAATGTTGGAACTAATTTTTTATAAGTTTAATGGGCTGCGTAAAATATTGAATAAGTGTGGATAGAATTTTATAAGTCTAATGAGCTGTGTCAAAATCTGTTTATTTTGAAAAAAATATGGGTAATAATTATGGAAGGTTTCCAATATTATTTTCGAAAAATGTAAAGATTGCGTCAAAATAGTTGTAGAATATTTCCTATAAATGTGTTTGGATAAATGTAAAGTTGCATCCAAGTAATAATGAAATACTTCTCAATTAATTATGTGATATTTCTTTAATAATTATGGATACTTCTATTCAAGAATATTTTTTTACTTGGTCGTAAGATTATTTCTTGGTCATAAATAACTCATACCCATATAAACAGTCACCTAGTCTCTTCATACACAAAACACATAGAAAAATAAAACACTAAATCTTCCCGCAAAAATTCTCTGTTAGTCTTCTAGTTTTAAAGTAAGAGTCTCAAGAGTGTTCGTAGATTATGTTTCAAGTGTTGCGAAACAGTCTCGTCATGGTTGTATGCTAGGAATCAAAAATTGCATTCAAACTGTCACACAATACATGCGGTTTATTGAGTTAAGCAAAGAATCAAATTTTGAATCCATGAATTCATCTCTTTCTTAACAATTTCTTAAACTTTTTATACTCGTTCTATTATCGTTTATACATTTTATGTATCGTGATTTTTAATCAGGATTTTTGCGGTACAATCTTAACTCAATAAATTTGCTTTCTTCTTATCGCTTGAATCAGATTCAATATTGAGAACAATATTTCTATAACGATTTCATAAAACGGTTTTACAAAACATTTTTAAATCGATATGAAGTGGTTCTACAAACGCTCTTTTGCTATTTCGCAGAATGTTTGATCTAATAAGACAAATCATATTAGAAAATGATTTATGCGACAGTCTTTGACAGGTTCACGATTTCTAAACAAGTAAAAACAATCATTATGATAAAGTTAGCGTTTAAGAACGCCCTTTGGTGTTTTCTGGGAACAATTCTTAAACCTTTATGAACGCTTTATAAGATTCTAGGAACGGAAATTAAATGTTAAAAATGTCGTGTGGGCGATATCTGAGAACGACTATTAAAGTTAAAGAACACTTTACGCGATTTCTTAGACCGTATATTGTATTGCGAGTTAAAATTTATAATCGCTTATGTGAATTTATTCTCAATACTTACTATCGTTTGTAGTTTGTTAATAGATTCAACAATGACTAATGTCATGTTAAGTCAATGAATGAGCTACAAAATTTAAGCTCTTATGATAAGTCTTATGAAATATGAATAAATCTTCGAAGATTGTGTTCATAATACCTTTGAATAAATTTTAGAAGTTTGAGTTCATAATAATTTTGAATTAATCTTATAAGATTGAGTTCATAATATTTTTGGATAAATCTTATAAGAGAAAACTTTTTAATACTTTTGGATTAATCTAAGTTTAACGATTAAATTCAAATAGTTATTATAGATAAATCCAAGTATTAAGATTGTGTCCATATGGCTAAATATATACAAAGACTGTGTCCTAGAGATAAGGATTAAAGATTGCGTTCAAATAATCATGAAATATTTTGTTATACTAACATAACTAGTGAGACGAAAACCCTAATTGAAAATGGTCATCCATTTGGATTATCTTCATGTGAAGATTTTATATGTAGTAAGCCACTATCTAAGTCTATAGTGAGTTGAATATTTCCATGGAACTTTGACTTTTCTTATGGAAAAATCAAGTTTAAGAACACATGCTTAAAGAATTTTGCAATGACAAAATATATGGACTTTAATAATCAAAAAGTTGTGACTCTTAATGCATGAAATAAAGACTGCACATCTGTCAATGTAGTTGACATATTAGGTCTATAGTTAAACTGAAAATATTTCCAGCAAAAATTATCTCTCATAACAAAAGACTATGAGCCATACGAATTGACTATCAAGTAAGTCAAATATGCAACACAAAGCATATGGTATTCACAGTTGATAACATATTACCAAAGTGATTGAGCAAAAGAAGTAGGAAAACCTAATGTTCATATGAAATTATACACTATCCATAGAAAGCAATCTGCTTAAAAGAAGTTCAATGGATAGTTTCAAAAAGCTGACACACATCACAGCAAGGTTAGCGAATTTTGTAGCTATTAGTTTACATAGAGACAATGGGAAATCTCAAACCATTTTGATAAAAATTGACACATGAACTGTAGTTTGGAGCCAATGTTCCATAACATAATGGAATATATATGTGGCAACTTAAATGAGAATATATGTATTAACATTATTCCTCATAAGAATTTCTCTTTATTCCCTTGTCCATGAAGTTGCGGAAAAAATGTTCTAAAATCTTAACGGATGAATGAAAACATTCATGATCCTGAGTTATCTCAGGAAATATGGAGGGGGGGGGAAGCGTCGCTTACTACATTTAAGAACTGGCAAAAGACCCTTTGAAAAGGTAATGTACATTCATACAAATATCTCAAAGTGTGGGGGGGGGGTGCTTGGGAAAAATAGTTGTACTAACTCCTAAAAATGTAAGGGTGTTTAGCAAAAGTCGTAGTACTAACTCATAAAAATATGATGAAGCTAAGAAAAAGTCGATGTAGGTCGAAACTTTCGCCTGAAAATTGTGATCTCAAAAAGTCAGCTCTCGACCTTATGATTTTTTCCAAATGTTCAATATGAGATTAAGTTTTAAAATCATCGAAGGGAATGAGTTTATTGCCTATTACTAAGGTTGATGGAAACCCCACCAAAGCAATTGGAGATTCCAAGAGTTCGGTTGAAGGGGAAAACTAAATTAAGCAGAATTACTCATATCCCAAGATGAAAACAATGTTTCCTGTAGATATTTAAGGTAAAGCAATAGCTTTTTAATGAGATAAGACCATAAATATTCCTATACATGTATCTAGAGTATAACATGATACTTTATGTGTATATGACACGTACAAATGCCAATCACCTAGGGAGTGTTAAATGGGATTTTTCTAGGAGGACGAAGTTCATGCAGCTCTCTCCAAATTCCCTCTTGACAACAAGGCAAATTTACGGTGAAAATGAACACAATAGAAAACTTAACTCTACAAGAAGAAGAAGATGTGTTAAGCTGCTTTCTCGGTTTACACAAAACTTCGGGTGGTTCAAGATATCATGTTCATCTCTTGAAATGTAGATCTGGCAGATATTAACAATGAGTGGTTGAAGACTGAAATATGTTACTACTTCAGATACAATTAGTTTTTTTGCTTATACTCTCGAAAAGTCTGTCTGTCTAGTCTAGTGTCAAGTTTAACTAGTAGAGTCTGTCGAGTCTGCATAGTCTAATTGAGTCTGCATTGTTTAGAATAATTTTTATTCATGTGGGGAGTTGTTTGAACTAATTTTTTATAAGTTTAATGGGCTGGGTAAAAAATTGAATATGTGTGAATATAACTTTTTTAAGCCTAATGAGCTGTGTAATAATCTGTTTATTGTGAAAAATATGGATATTTGATTTTATGGAAAAAAGATAAATCTTACAAAATTATGTTCAAATAATTATGGAAGGTTTCAAATATTATTTTAGAAAATGTTAAGATTGCGACCAAATAGTGCTAGAATCTTTCCTATAATGTGTTTGGATAAATGTGAATCTGCGTCCAAATAATAATGGAACACTTCTCAATTAATTATGTGATATTTCTATAATAATTATGGAATACTTTTATTCAAGAATATTCTTTTACTTTTCATAAGATTATTTTTTGGTGATCAAGTAACTCACACCCATATAGACATCTAGTCTCTTCATACGCAGAACACACAAAAAAACACGCTAAAGTTCCCCGCAGAAAATCTCTCTTAGTATTATAGTTTTAAAGTGTCTCGAGAGTATTCGTAGATTCTGTTTCAGATAATGCGAACAGTCTAGTCACGGTTGTATCCTGGGATTCAAAAATTACATTTAAACTATAACACAATATGGGCAATTTTATTGAGTTAAAAAAAGATATCAAATCTCAACTCCTTGAATCATCAATTTCTTAATAATTTATTAAACGTTTTATACTCGATCTATTCGTTTTATTAGTTTTATGTGTAGTGATTTTCAATCAGGATATTTTCGGTTCTACAGTTAATGCCAATGATACGAACGTCCAGATAAATCATAATACCGGTACAAGAAGGAGTATGGCTTTTGATCACCCCTCCACCAGAACGTATGTGCTCATACCTTTAATTCTTCCAAATAGATGTTGTTACATCCCGGTTCTCCTAAACCAGGATGATTTTGTTTTCTCATTAATTAACTTGATTTTGCCCAAATCCCATCAAGCTTTTCTCTTTTATTTCTGCCCGCATATTAAACCCTAGGGTTCCCTTTTCTTTTCCTATAAAAAGGAGGCTTCCCCTTCTCTTTTTTCCCATTTAGAAATCAGAGCGAAGCCTTGCAGAGTTCTAGAGAGATATGAAAACCCTAGCCGTCAAGGTTTCTCTTTTTCTCTTCTCTCTCTTTCTCTCATGGTTGACCTCTCTCCACTCTCTGTCTCTCCCACATGTGTATCTCTCTCTCTGTCTCCTTGATGTTCTCCCTTCGCTGCAGGCAGGAGCCAACCCATCGGAGATCCCTATCAAGCCGATTCGAATATGTGTCTAGATCTCTTCTTGTCTTCTTTCTAGACCTGGCCACCATTGATGGTAAATAAGCCATGTTTGTCCTTTTTATTCTTCTCCTTCTTGCTCATTCTCGTAGATCTCTCATACCAGATCTTTGGCTGTAGCACCTATCCGTTTTTGTAGATTTTGTTCATAGAAAGATGTAAACTTCAGATCTGCTTCTTTTCTCTTTTCCATCCGCAGATCTAAGGCCAAAGTGAGAACTGATGTGATCTCTTCCTTCTTTCTTTCATTATCGCTTCATAGTAGAAGTATCTATCTAAATCATTCATACCTACGTGATATTGTAATCATACGTGTAGTTCTTTGATAAATGAACTATATCTTACATATTCATATATATATATATATATATATATTGTATTGTAATGTGTGAACCCGTAGATCTATTGATAGGTTGTTGTAACATGGTTGAATGATGTTTGTGGATTGTATGTGATGATTGTATTGATTGGGGTTATGGAATATGAGGGTGATCTATATGTGGGAGGTGCATATGAGTTAGAGAAAGGCATAAGGCCTATGTGTGCCGGTGCACCGTGGTGGAAGTACGTAAGTTTCAGGCGTTGCATCGTTTCTTGTTGGATCATGTGGCAATCGCGTGAGTTAGCATGATTCATCGTCGGAGCGGGTATGCGGCGCGCCTATGTGTGAAGTAATAACGTAGTAGTGTGATGTCATGGAGACAACGTGAAACGCATGAACATGGTGCGGATCACGCGAGAACCAAAGTCGGTAACGTGATTGCATGAAGATGTGGAAATCACAGAGTCAGCGTGATCTCATAGAGACAACGTATGTGGTGAGCTATCCCGCAACAGCATGAGGAACGCGGGGACCGAACGAGGTGGTGTGGTCTCATTTTGACACCGTCGGGGTTTATCGTCGTTTCTTGTAGATTTCTTTTGCTTTACTGGATGTTCTAGGTAGAGCTTTTGTTATGTTGCGTGGTGAATGTCGGGTGAAGATTTTGGGGCTTATGGAGCTTCCCTCAGTGAGATTTTGTCGAAATGCTCACCCCTCCTCCTTATTTTCAATTTCAGGTTTCTCTCATAATGGTGGGTTTTTGTCAAAGACGTCCTAGGATCCTAAAGACATTGTTTCGGCCTTGTAGCTGGAGACAAGTGTCATGATATCGTCGACAATTTCAGCTTTGCTGTGTCAGGGTGTCACAAGTGGTATTAGAGCTCAGGAAAGAATCTCCAGTCCTAACCTAGAGGGTCGGTCTCGACTCAAACAAATATGACTCGAACAAGTTCTGAATATCTTACTTAGTGATTGAGTTCTCCCTAGCTCCGTTTGTAATTCGGGGCGAATTCACAGTAAAGTGGGGGAGAGTTGTTACATCCCAGTTCTCCTAAAAGGGGATGAATTCGTTTTCTCATTAATTAACTTGATTTGGGGGAGAGTTGTCGACCAAAACTGTCCAACAAAAAATGACGCCCATCTGGACACACCCAAATTAGCCCGACCCGCCCATTTGACATCCCTACTTAAATGGGTGATAATAAAAAATCAAAAATGGAAATCTAGTTAAGACTAGTTCGGATGAGATCAGTTAGAGATGATGTTTTGGTTCATGTGAGCTCGGTTTGGATTTGCCAATTTTAATTAAAACAAAAACTGAAAAAGAAAGCTCAACTCACGATTCCTCCTCTCTCCCGAGCTAATGTATTGTTGACATCGTTATGTTTTCTGGCGACGACGCCTTCAGACCACTACTTTTCCACCGTCGAGCCTTCTTTCACGGCAAGTCAAAATCCAAGTTAGTTCTTCTCCCATCCTCGCGCTACTTTGGATAGAATTTGGGTTTAGGGTTTGCAATTGGATTTGATTAATTTGGTATGCAAATTGGTGAATACCATTGTTTATGGTTCGATTTGTATATGAAATTGCTTATACAGTGCATTTATGTAGTTGAGTGGGAGTGAATGAGTAGATTCTCACCGAGATTGATTCATACCTAAAATCAGTGCTCCTGATTATGAGTGTGGATGCTAGCTTATCTTTGGTCTCCTGATTAATGAATGCTCCTGAAATATTTGCTTTTTCTTGTGTTTGTTTGTGGTAGCATGTCCATAGCTTGCATCGTGGTAGTGATATCTCCTTTTTCTTTCATCATCTATTCATCATTATGCTCCATATTCATCTATGTAGATTATCTTCCATGGTCTGATTAAATACTTTGTTCCTGATGATCTTATAGAGTTGAATGTCTTTCATCAATATGAACCATTTCCAGTCTCAGTTATTGCTGGTGATCTAGGCTGTCTTATTTCACCTGGGAATTTGTCTTCAAGTTCAATTTCTTCAAACAGCATGTTGTCTCTGCTTATGTGCGAAGAGCGCTTCTTCTTTGCTTTCCAACCCTCTTCTTTTCACCAAGGCTTTTCTTCATGCATTTTCCCCAACAACTACTTGCTCGATGATGTTAATTCTTTTCTTCATGTCCTGCAATAGCACAATTCCATTGTCTTGGTTGGTGCTTGCGATGGAATAGTGGATGATTGTGGCGTTACACTAACCTTAATCAATAACTAAACAGGAAGCCCATAATTATATTTTGTCAGAAAATAGTCCATCAAACATAAAGTCGAAGCTAGTGGTTTTGTCACAAAACAACCCATAATTATGCTTTGTTTGATGATGATGAACAAAAAAAAGGAACAAAATCTGTGCAAGTTGATGTCATAGTGGATGTCAAAAGAGAAGAACAAGCTTTTCTTTTGCATCATACATCGTGAGTGAAGAAGAAGCCACAACCGACGACGAGGCAATATTGAGTCTGTGAGAGGATGGACCAGGCTGACAAGGAGAGAAGAGGTTGTGGTGATGTGGTGAAGAGAGTGGTGGATATGTGAGGAGAAATTACAAAAGGAGAACACACTACGACCAGGGGCAGATCTAACAAATTATTGAGTATGGGGTACACATTATAAAATATATTTACATTAGGAGCATTATATAAATTATAATTATATTATTGAAGAAACAACAAAATTTAGTGTTAAAATATAGGCAATTTATGGGGAAATTATCTTTCAGTTTTTGCGAGACCAAGTTCTTGTTAGTTTAAAATATATTTACATATCATTAAACCAAAAACAATAGCACAATTGACACAATAATGATTTTTTTTCTAGCCATTCACTGACATTTCCTTCTTATATAGAATGATGTAATATTTGTTTAATTAATTTTTCTTTGATTTTCCTTTCAAACTTCTAATAGTAATGTATATCGAGTTGTTGGGATAAATTCTTGTCCGTTAAAATGAATACCATTTTTCCTGTATTTTAATTAATTTTGAAAATATATTGAATGTTACTTTGTAACTATATGATATCAAATTAATTAACTTATATGAAGTCAAATGGTATAGCAAATTGGATTGCTTTTTACCTTGATATATAGAGGTCGTCAGATGTTATATGTTTTTTTGTTGGAGCTGGTTGGTTTATTTGAATATATATAAAACTTGTACAAAGTATTTTCAAGTGTTTGATATAGTTTTAATCAAACTGGTTATTGTGGACCTGTTTAAATCTGACGTCAACTTATTTTAGACGTTTATGCAGACATATATAAGTTTTAGACAGTACGAACTATAAAATGTGGACATTTTTGTTTTTATAGGACTTGGTATGGAAGTACGTTTTTCTAAGAAGTGTCGGGTGACACAGTTTTAGCGTTAAAAGGAAAGTGGTAGGTGCCTTAGATTTTGGTATGTGGGTTACATTAATTTAAGCTTCTTATTTGTGATGACGAACACAATGCCAGTTTCGAGTTGATGTTGTCAGTGTGGCTATGAGTGAGTTTGAGAGAGCGATTTTTTGTATTTCCATTTTTTTAGGTGAGCAGGCTGTAATACATGTTTGTTTGGTTTGAAGATGTGTAGATTTGAAGCAAGACGAATGACGAACTTAGTGGGTAATAAACGATGCTAATGAGTGAGCAGAAGCAAGGATTTCAAATTGTCCACAAAAATCTGGGGGATGTGTTTTAAAAGCGCATGGGCACTTGGTCGGCGAAATTATATACACAATCTGGATTGCTCACGGGTGTTGTAGTGTTTAACGTTTTACGAAAAAAAATTTCTGGTGATGAAATGTACTTTTTGAGATGCTCTATCTATTTTAGTTTAAAAGAATGTCATGTTATTGTAATCTATGGGAATTATGCATGTAAATCGTGTACATCAAATTTAATATAGAAAGTGTGTATTGTCATCATGTGAATGTAGATCCCACTATAAAATATATTTTTCAGTGTCATTGTAACCAGTGCCGGCCCTGACATAAAGCTGGAGAAGCACCAGCTTTGGGCGCCAAATTATGTTAACTATCTGTGGGCGTAAAATATACCAAAAATTGGATGTATCCTAGTGGTTGTATACCGATAAACTGGCTTGTGGGTACATGGTTCAAGTAACAAGGGTGTCAAATTGTATTTATGCTTTAGGCATTAATATACTCTGGGCCGGGCCTGATTGTAACAGGTGTGCCGTAGTCATATGGGTTGGAGAATTTAATAGATTATGGATATTTCAAGTTTCATTCACACACCCACCTTTCATCTTCCTTCTCTAACTGTACAAAAAGAAGTTTCGTTGGCTAAGATTTACTATAATATTTCATTTTAGTACGGCCTAATAATAACAATGTTATTTCAATATGTGTATCAGTAAGAATTTCACCCTATTGAACTCAGATCTTTCATATATATATATATGCTGATGTTTAAGGTAATTGGTATGTTCTTATGATACCAATTTGTGAAAGAGGCAATATCACAATTTTTTATTGTATAATTGTATTCATTCAGTAAATAATATAATTATTTAAAATTTGATACTCTATCGGGATAAAATCTTCAATCACAATAATTCAATAATTATTCTTTAGAATAATTATCTTGTGTTCTACCACTAAAAGTCATCTATATAATAAGAGTATGTATACCCATCAAAAGAAAAGAAAACGATGATTGGGACTCAAATATTAAAGAAATAAATAGTCATATGTGGTTAGTGTTTTTATTTATACAAACTACTAATCTCTAACTCTAATATAGTATAATTAGATATCTCATTAGATATTAACATTCTCAAATCTACAAATTTCATTTTATTCTAGACATAAATTGCTGGTGCATAATTAAGGGAAAGAGAAGTACCCTGAGTTAAAAAAAACCGGTGCTTATCTTACAATACCAATTATCGGAATGTAAGTAACAAATCTCTATATATGATATCAATATCTGGTTTTCAAGAGAATTAACATTGCCGCAGATCAGTCTCCATCTGATTTTAAGATGACTGACCTGAATGAACACCAACCCTTTATTGCTCCATATATATTATTACAAAGAAGAAGCCAGTAGTTCTCTGCCCCCACCAAGCAGTAACTTATGCAATTTGGAGTTGATCCTCGTACAGTTCATAGAGCAAAAAAAATCTAAAGACATATAATTTTTTCATTTACCAAATATAAATATATATATACAAATTAAGTTGACATGAGGCTCAAAGAAATTAGCGTGTCATCCATTTTGAAATACACATTGCATATTCTCTTCTCTTCTATGAAGTATAGTTAAAGTTGGAATTTCCAAAAAAAGCTTATGTAATAAACTTGCAGAAGTAATCAGCACAATTCTACCTGTAGAAATACGATGGATGTTCCATGAAAAATCTTATATAAGTTGTATGAGTTTTGATTCAAACGGTATAACAAAATTGTCCCCAAACCTTGACTCTCATCTTACCTGGAAATTGTGTGGAGCACAAACTGTAATAAAATAATGTGTGTGAATTAGCAAAACAATATTATATCCTTTTTTGAAACTAAAATTCAGACTTCACCTGTATGTTTTAGTGATGGAGATAAAACCAACTTGAGAAATAAGGTGTTTTAGTGTGCTTAACACACGGCCTTCTTCAGCCATCCACGTTCTTTAAGGCATAGGCAAAGAATTGTCTAAAACCATAGATAAATTAACATAGCATGAAACTTACGTAGTAGTTTTTTTTTTTTGATCAAAAACTTACGTAGTAGTTTACGTTTTTCTTTTTGAATGCTACTATCCTTCGTAACGTTCATATGTTTCACAGCAATACTCTTCTTTTCCCATTCTCCCTCTTGGTGATCTTCTTCTCATGATTGCAGTTGTTGATTTGCTCATCTTAGACAACGATCTCCTTGCCGATATTGAAATCCTTTAAGGGTGCCACATGTACAAAAATATTAAGTACCTGAAACCCGATTTTTTAAGCGGCACCAAATGGGATTTTAACTTGATTACGGACCTGCTCATCCACTATCATCATCTCCAAACCAATAAGCATGCATCCTCTCGTTATGTTCAGGGCTTCCCAGAGATGGATGACTTTCTCTCTCTCGGTGGGGATCTTTGCGGATCATATTGCAGATTTGTTGGCCATGGAAGTGAAGGTTTTTTTCAAGCGTTGATGTGGGGAAGCATAGATGTGATATAACTCAGTGAGATATATAGTCTGAGGGGGAGAGAAATTCACGCGGTCATGAGGTTTTGATAGTAAAAGCTATGAACAAAGCTTTGATGAAGCATAATTATACAGGAAGAACGTTACACCGGTGATCTGAAGCGCATGGAAGGATAGAGTAACGCTATAGCAGAGGATGAAGATGAAGGGACGTGGCAGTGCATAGGGCTTCCAAGAGCAGGTTCATTTGACGGTTTGGGTCAGATTTAGGTTTTTTGTTAGTAAAAAGAATAATTAAAATATGGGCTTACACAAAACTCGGGTCGAGGACAAAATATTAAGGAGGTAGCTGATATGTCAGTTTGTGATTGGCTTGAATTTTAAGCACACGTGGATAGCCTCTCCACTCACCATATTCAACTTTTAGTATTAGTCGAT
>CAJHQP010010048.1:0-20043 GCA_905132765.1 Moricandia arvensis
TTCTGTAAATTAATGTGCAGTTTATGGATGATAATAAAAAAAGGGGAAATAGGCCAATTCATACATAAACATAAGGCCACGGTCCCGATCAATACATATACTCGGACTTTGTGCTAAAACATACATCAACACATAATATATTCAAATTTCATACACCAATTCATAAAATTCGGCTTTTACATACATGGACCGATTGTCCGTTAGTCAAAAATAACAGAATCTGAGCTGTCCGTTAAATGTTACTGACGTGACTTTTTATATTATAAATAATTAATAATTTCAAAAAAAAATCTACGAAGGAGGCGGAAGAGATTCGAACCCGGGTCTAAGTGCTATTTTATCAGATACATGAACCACTATGCCAAACTCATTTAATTGATAATATTCTCTATTGTTTCTTATTTATACCTAATGAATATTTTTATTCAAATATTTCTATATTATTTTATGTGTCTTTCTTACCATCCCAAGTTTTAAACAAAACTAAACAATCAAAAGCAATTCTCTCAAATAGTTATTTTAAGGTTTTGTCATCAACATAATCTCTAAAAATGATTAAAATTCTATTAAAGAGACAAAATATTATTTTAACTCTATTTTACAGATATATAAATATAATTAATAAAATAAAAATTATTTTTAAATAGTTTTGAATTATATGTATTCAAATTCAAATTTTTATGATAATTTTTCGAATCTTTTTTTCATTTTTCTTTTTCATTTTTCATATTTTGTTTTTGAAATTCAAAAATGTTTTTAAAAATTTTAAATAGATTCAAAACACATTTTTGAAGTTCAAAAAGAAAATATAAAAAGTTTGAAAAAAATTGAAAAATTATTATAAAAAGTTTAAATGTGAAACTATTTTAAAAAAATATTTTATTTTATTATTTATTAAAATAATTGTTTATATTCATATATTTAAATCTATAAAGCAAATACTAGAAAAGTCTTTTGTATTTTTAGTGAATTTTCTTTTGATCATTATTTATAGAAGTTTTTTTGGTGACAAAACTTAGAAATGATTATTTGAGAAAATGTTTTAATTATTGTTTAGATGATAAAACTGACATAAAAAAAGAAGATTGAAATATTAGAATGAAATTCTATTAGGTATAAATAGACAACAATTGAGAATATTATCAATTAATTGAGTTTGCCATAGTGGTTTATGGATCCAATAAAGTAGCATTCAGACCCGGATTCGAATCTCCTTCACCTCCTTTGTTGGATTTTATTTTTGAAATTATTAATTATTTAAAATATAAAAAGTCACGTCAGCAACATCTAACGGACAACTCAGATTCCGTTATTTTTTACTAACGGACAATCGGTCCATGTATGTAAAAGCCGAATTCTGTGAATTGGTGTATGAAATTTGAATATATTATGTGTTGATGTATGTTTTAGCACAAGGCCTGAATATATGTACTGATCAGGACCGTGGTCTTCTGTTGATGTATGAATTGGCCGATTTTCCATAAAAAAAAACACATCTTTAATCATTTTATACAATAAAATTGACTTTTTTTCCCCATAGAGGAGAAAAAAAACACGTGGCACTCTATTTTTTTATACAATAAAATTGACTTTTTTCTCTATAGAGGAGAAAAAAACACGTGACACTCTATTTTTTTTTTCAATTTAAACGATGAATTTTTAAACTGGTTTATTATTCCCTTATCAAAATTGGCCCAAATAGAATTAATCTAATTTAACATTCTCGACCTTGTCGAATGCGCCGACTCTCTCCTTTCTGCAAAAGTTTCTCTGTTCCACTTCTCTAAGTAACATATGTTGTTATGACTTTCAATCCACGATGCCCAATACATGCTTATCACTCTTTAATTTCTCTTCATGTTCTTTTATGTATATAGATCGTGCGTTACGGTGGACATCATCATTTCGTTTGCATGAGATCCTTGAACCCAAACACTCTCAGAGTTTACTAGGAAATGGCGAATAAGCAGTTGTAATCATCTTCGTTTTTGGGAAGCTCCGAATTTTAAGAGAGGAGGATAACTCACGGGTGTTGATATGGTTTTTGTCAATGAAAAAGTTTGTATGTTATGATTTTGTTTCGTTTAAACACTTTTCCCCTGTAAAAAAACAAAACCTTATTGATTATGTTTTTTTTTTCACAGTCAAAACACTTTCACAGTTTGATGTTACTATAAATAACCAAAGCTTCCCGCTTCCCTTATGCCTCTGTGCCTATTTGATTCACTGATCATGCAAACTTGGAAAAGTTGGCAGAGGACAGTAACTTAATCCTTGGTTGCAGCCTGCAGGTATGTTTCATTTACCATTGTTTAAACCCCCCCTTTACCCGAACATTTCAGGATCCCTTTTGACTTCCTTAGCTCTCAACGTTTTATAGATATGGTTGGAGAATTTATGGATATTACTACTGTTTAAAGTGAAGAAACACAGAGCAGTGAACGTATTATGACAAGCATACACATTCACATGTCTTACCCACTTATTTTTTAATGTGGTGAACTCTTTAAAAAAAATTTTTTGGCCTTAAATGATATGAGTTTGCATCCCTATCTTCCCACACCAGGAATATCACTGTCTGTGTCAATATATTTGACGGCTTAGCTATGCAGCTTAATGAGAAAATGGTTACAATCGGTGTGAATCCTAAGGTTGTAGCAACAAACATAAACCCAAAAATGGTTGGAGGTTTGGTTGTACAAACAGATTTTCATGTGTTTAGTTTCCAGACATTAACATATATGTATACTAATAACTACTTCTTAACAGGTTGCACGTTCCTTATGTTAGTTACTGATGCGTCTGACACTGCCATGTTCGTAGCTTTTGACAGTGAGATGAACAAGTTGAGCAGTGGTCCTGCTCAGTTTCAGCGTACATGGTAACATAGCTGAAACCTAAAGTGCTGAGTTATTGTTGTTTAGATTTAACACCTTCCCTAAAAATAACGTCTTCATCATACAAGGCCCTGCCGTGGCAGACCCACAGAAAAAAAAAAAACACTTCCATAGTGCTTCATAGATATCGTGGGGAGGACCTTTACATTCCATCTTAAGCTTTCACATTAAAATTTCACATTAAAGCATCCATAGCTCGCATATTTGATGGTAAGTGGTAACCAACAGGGATTAGTCTGGGCCTCCCCATGGGCCTGGGATACCCCAGGTTAAACAAAAAAAAAAGTCGTAACCAACATACCCCCCTCCCTTTCTAATTTTGTTGTCCAGGTTTGCTCTCTCACTTTAAATAACCGTCTTGCTCATCCTTACATTTCTAATTGATCTATACACTAACACCTCGATATGGTGTTATGACAATCCCGGTGATGACAGGAGTTGTGAAAACATGTCTCAGCAGGTGGACCGATTGGTACTCCTATTAACAACCCATAAGTGAGTACCGACATTTTTGTAGGACATTGTGGAGAGGTTCCTCAGCCGAGTTATTTCTCGGTTCAAACTGACCTACCTTCTGAGGAGTCTCAAGCTGATGAAGATGGACGCTTGGTCAAGAAGGCATGTATTGTTGAACTTGCTAGCTGAGACGTCAGACGCATATCTGCTGTCCAGTTTTTCTTAAATTTTGTTTATATAAGTCACACTTGGGTGCATTTTTCTGTTTTAAAAGATGATTTTGTTTGTTTAAAATTTACGTAGCCAGCAAATAATCTATGCTTATAATTTTTTAAAATATTATCAGAAAAGAATATATGCTTATGGGCTTAGAAATACATTATTTTGTATTTGCTATTCTTTCATCTTATCGTTCTTATTTTCATAGTTCTACTACACATATTATGCAGTTCAAAAGCTAAATATATACTAAACAGTTACCAATATAGGAGGAGCATTTTTAATACCAAAATAATTTATTGACCTCCCACGTTATAAAAACCATCCTCATAATTAACTCCGTAAAAATTTCACAATTAATTACACTACCACACCAAATATTGAAATATCTTATTAACATACAATTTACATGACTATGTAGATCAAAACCTCCACCACACAAAAAAAAAACAACCACATACACAAAATATGCTACAAAATGAATGCATATCAACTACTATCAAGTTTTGAACAACTCCTTCGAGACATATAATGAGGTATCATCTCTAGAGTTGTACAGTCATCAAGAACCATCGCTCTGACATTTGCAATCATCTCATACATTGGCTGAAGCTGCACAAGACAGCCGTGTTCACAAGAATTCAACACTATAACGATTGACCATTCTGCAAAAAAAAAACATGCATATCAAATTACACAAACAACCAACAAAATAATTCACAATTTTGAATAGCACAAATATCAAATAATCCGCGCGTAGAGCGGACACACTACTAGTGTTTACTAGAACAAACTTCAATAGGCTAATAATCCTGATTAATTTCAAAAACTTGTTGCACTTAAGATAATTAATTATTACATACTGCCTCCGTTTCTTAAAAATGTCATTTTGACACTTTCAAAAATATTATGAAAATGATTGAAATTAATTTATGTTTATATTAACTACATGAATTTGACCAACAGTTTGACATAAGTTAAATTATTTATAAGATCAACAAAATTTTCAATTAATATTAAGCTGAAAGTAATTATTTATTTTTATTGAAATTGTAAAATGACACTTTTTGTGTAACAAGAAAAAATGTTAAAATGACACTTAAAAAAAACAGAAGGAGTATTAAAGTTGGATAAGTTGAAGAAATGCAAGACACAGGAAGGAAAAAAAAAGAAAAAAACAACATATTGTCTACAAAGGGGGGTTTTCTAAAAATGGGGTTCTTTTCAATATGAATTTCTTAGATTATGAAATATCATTGTGGTCAAATATAAAATACTAATAAATGGTTAACAAAAAAAAAGACATATTGTCCTAAAAAGAGACCTGAGACAAGGAGATCCGCTATCACTCTATTATTTCTTTTATATGCATAGGCACTAATTGTAAATATCAGAAAAAGTGGAATGGGAAAACATATAACATATCTACAGATAGCGTGAGCAAGCCCTGCACTATCTCCAGTCCAAAGGCGAAGCTCCAACATCATCTCTGACCCAAACCCTCTTCTTTATTGAATCCGACCAAAACCCTTGCCTTGAACCTGAAGACGGAACTCTGGTTAATTGAGACAGAGCAAGACCCGACGCAAATCCAAACCCATGCTCGTCTACGGTGAGAAGAACTTTGTTTCTGATCTAAAAATCTTGGAGAGTGATGCTGTAACAGACATAAGGAAAAACGAAGAAGAGAAAGAGAAAAGAAAGAAAAGAGGAAAAGGAAAGAAAAAAAAACAAATTGGTTAACTTATAACCTTAGGATGAATCAAAGGTAGAAGTTTGTGATCCTTGACTCTCGGCCTCATAATTTGGGATATATTTGTCTTACTGCTCACTTCATTGTATAATCATGTGTTTTGGCTGATTCACATAATGAATAGTAGGTACTAATGTTGATGATATGTGCAAAGATGATGCTAGGAAGAGTGCAAGTGTTCTAAAGTTGGAAGCTCAAGATCATAAGGTTCAAATGTACCACCATGAAACATATTTTAGACTTTCATTTGTTATGTTTGGAAAACATAATGAGAACAAAATTTGTTGCTTTTGTTGTTATTCAAACTTTTTTAAGTTACAAACTTTGTTATTGTAATGCCACTTTATAATTATGCAATTATTATATTTTAAAACGCGTTAGTGTAGAAATTGGAACAAAGGTAACAAGTAAAAAAAGTTCTTAAAATTTGGAATTGAAGATTTTATTTTATTTTATTCAAGTTTTCAAATTATTTTTATTGATAACTTTTTAATTAAATTAAGTAGTGTTTATATTAAAATTACAGTTTATACCATAAAACGTTTTATAGTCGAATTAAAACAAGAGAGATAAAAAAAAGTTAAATGGGTTTAAATAAGTTTTAACGGGTCAAAGTAAAATTTGCAGATCTAAATGGGCATTCCTAATAGACTTTAAACTAAATGGGTCTAAATGAATATCAGATCTAAATGAGACAAATTTTAAATATGGTTGATTTAAATGGAGCGAGTTTTACCATTTTAACATTCCTATACTAAACCCATTAAGACCACGGGCATGTGGCCCGTTTTAACATCCTACATATAATGTAGCAAGCAAAGCCACATTGGTCACAGTTAATTGGATCGACGAAGACTAATTCATTAATTCCACCAAAGCGAACATTAGGAAGAGATACCTCAATGTGTGAACCTGAAACTAGCGTTTGGTTTAATGTTATATACAATGAACCATCGTCATTCTTTTGATTTAGTTTGTATTAATATGTAAAATTAATCCTTAATTAAAACCGATCATACGTTCTGCTATCTTTTACCTACTTTTTAATTTTTTATGCATAACTGGATAAACTCTAAATCAATCCATTTAGGCAAACTAAAACCTGGAAAATGATAAATAACAAATCTAAAAAATTGACATAAACATAAAAAAAAATCAAACAGGTATTGGCAAAGCTTGAACCCATCCACCACTGTTAATGAAGTCAAGATTAATCAAACTTTGAACACTGAATCCACTCAGCTTCTTAACCCAGCTAACACGTCTCCTATTATTTGATCCACTCCCATAGCATCCAATCTCTGCAAACGTCAGCTGAGATACATGGCCCCCAAAGTGCCATGAGTCCCAACCTTGGGGAACAATCACGTCGGTCAGGTTTGTGTTGTAAAAGATCACTCGAGCGTAACTGCGCCACGGTCTGCCCAAGAAAGCCTTGCCTGATCCGTGAACGAGGCTGTCCGTGAACACAAATCCACTCGCGTCATACGGGTTGGTCCGTCCTTGAGCCGTTATGTAACCAGCTACCCCCGGTTTAAGCGTCGCTCCTAGCACGTTTATCACGCATTTCTAAAACCCACCAATCACACAACTTTATTTACTAATTAAAAAAAAAAACAATAGATCACGGTTACTTAGGACTGCTATGTGATTATTTGATTGTAGTTATCAATTTGATTTAATTATAATCAAAATTCTAAAAACCAGGTTTAGACTGTCCCATCTGAAAAGATTTTCATGAAATTCGATTTATATAACTCAAATCGATTGAAATTCTTCTAAATCTATTTAAATTATTTTTAATCGGTTTAAATCAATCTAAATTAGTTTAAATGTATTAAATTAAGTAATAATGTTAATATAGATCCGTAAATTTTTCTGATTTCTTTTGTTTTGTATATTTAATTTTGGTAATTCATCAAAATAGTTTTATAATTAAGAAAAAAAAGAATTAAACTAATATCTTATATCAATGTAATATATATATAAAATAAATTAATAATTCGTTAACGTCTAGGTGTCACGTAGATCCCAAATAATCATTCTAATCGCTATATCTCTATAAAACGTCTAGTTAACTCCTAGCGATTTCTTGAACATTGATTAGAATTAACATCTCTACATGATTTTTTTTTTTACTTTTTTGTATACACTGATCTTTACTGGTATTACTAAAACTAAAAATTACAATAAAAAGGCACATGGGTTATGTGAATAGTCAGAATGTAACGAACCTTGTAAATAGATTGGCCGTTACCAAAGATGAAATCAACGGCGCCTTGGATAGTGCAACGGTGGAAGAAGTGTCGGCCTTCAGCATCCCACAAGGTGTCTTGAATTCCAGAAAACCCTACCGAGTAAAAAGCACATTTATCACCGTTGATCAACGCCGCCACCGCCGGGGTCCTAGGGTTCTTGTTCACCTTCCCTTTACTCGGTAAATTATACGTATTCTATAAATAATACAAACAGAAAATAAAAAAACATGAGAAATATGCTGGGATAGTTCTAAAAAGGTTATTGTCACAAAAATATCATTTAAAAAGAAAAATGATCAAAAGAATTTTTTATAAGATCTAAATATATATTTATATCTTTGAAGTTAATTAATCTAAAGTTAAAGTTTAAAGTTATGAGGTGGAAGTTTGAGGACGAAATTAAATTTTTAAAAATAAATATTAAATATTTAAAAAAAAATTATTTCGATCATTTTTAAAGATACTTTGATAATAAAAACTTAAAAATAGTTGTTTGAGACAATAAACAATGGTCTAAAAACTTTTAAAAAAATCATATATATAAAGGAAAAAAAAAAGACAAGAAAAAAACAAAAATCACCGTACCACGAAAGTGAGACTTTTAACAACGGTGTTATCGGCGACAGTAGCAAAGGTAGGGCTTTGTGCAGCCGAGTCATGATCGTCCCATTCAACTCTAGTGTTCCTCTTTCCAGCTCCAACTATTACTATGAACGGTTTATCATACGGTATCTTTATTTTCTCCCTAAGGCAAATATAAGAGAAAGTATTACTAAGCATTTTCATATATATGTAACTTCATTTCAAGTCAATGATATGTGGATATACTCACTTGTAAACGCCGGCTGCAACGTTGATGAAGAACCAATGGTGGTTGTTGACTGGAACCGAATCAATAGCTTTTTGTATCTTCGTGAAGTTTCCATGTCCTGATTGATCCACGTACACTTGGTGGTGGTACACTCCGTATGGTGTAGCTTCGATGATATAAGGTAACCAAAAACAACAGAAAAGAGCGACGAAAAGTCGATGAGTTCCCATTTGTTGAAGTTAAAACGTAAGATAGGGAGAAGACAAATAAATGAGAGCTGTGGAGGAAATGTACTACTTAACAAGGGTGTGTGCGATTAATGCTTTTATAATTTATTGTTAAATATTTTGATCAGGATTTACTACTTCGTTTTCTTTTGGTTACTTATGGAATCAAATAAGCTAAATGAAACTGGCAAGTGTAGATGTGTTTTGTGGATTTGGTAATCAGTTTTAGTTTTGTGTGAGATGTCATATATAAACCAGAAAAGGAAGTTGTGATCTTTGTGATTGTGGTAAGTATAAAGTGTCTGGTCGAGACTTTGTATTGATTTGGAAATTATTACAAAAGATATGAAAAATTAGTGAATTGTTATGAACCATTATATGGATCACTCATAACCAAAGCCCATCCAAGGTTCACCCTTAGTGTATTCGGCCATTAGGCCCATATCGCCTTAGGCGGTTTATGCATAATGTTCTTTTCCATTTTACTTATGCTTGTGTTTATATAGGAATACACAAGCATAAGTAAAATGGAAAAGATACATTATGCATAAACCGCCTAAGGCGATATGGGCCTAATGGCCGAATACACTAAGGGTGAACCTCGGATGGGCTTTGGTTATGAGTGATCCATATAATGGTTCATAACACTCCCCCTTGGATGCCATAATCATAACGGGCTTGTACCATGTTTAATGTTGCCTCATTAAAACCTCTTCATGGAAAACCAAAACCCAGTGGGAAAAATGGAAACCACGAACAGGAAAAAGAGTACAACACATGGACTCCCCCTGATTTGGACATCATAGAAGGTCTTTGAGCCGTCGCATGCCAATCTGGTGCGTGAGCTTCCTCAAGGTCGATGTGGGCAGTGACTTGGTGAAAAGATATGATGAGTTGTCGCTTGAACGAACTTGGACCACCTTTGCTTCTCCAGTCTTCTGTAACTCGTGGGTGAAGAAGAACTTGGGCAAGATGTGCTTGGTCCGATCTCCCTTGATGTAACCTTCTTTGAGTTGGGCGATGCAGGCTGCATTGTCTTCGTATAGGACGATTGTCGGGTCAGGACCATCGGATAGACCACTGTCCACTCGGATATGGTTGGTCATTGATCTCAACCATACTAACTCCCGACTCGCCTCATGTATTGCTAAGATCTCCGAATGGTTTGATGAGGTTGCAGCAATGGTGTGCTTCATAGAACTCCAAGAAATGGTTGTACCTCCATATGTAAAGACATAACCGGTTTGGGATCTAGCACAATGTGGGTCGGACATATAACCTGCATCAGCAAAACCAACTAAACAATCTTTGTCCTGGTTAGTATAAAACAAACCAAGGTCTTTTGTTCTTTGCAAGTATCGCAGGACATGTTTTACACCATTCCAATGCCTTTGGGTCGGACAAGAACTGAACCTAGATAATAAGTTCACAGCAAAACAAATGTCTGGTCTAGTGTGGCTAGACAAATACATTAATGCCCCAATGGCACTTAGGTAAGGCACTTCCGGACCGAGGACTTCTTCATTGTCCGTCTTAGGTCAGAATGGATCGGTTCCAGGACTAAGGGATCTCACGACCATAGGACTGGTCAATGGGTGCGATCCGTCCATGTTGAACCTCTTGAGTACTTTTTCTGTATATGCCTCTTGGTGCACAAGGATTCCATCTTTTATGTACTCAAGTTGTAATCCCAAACAGAACTTAGTCTTTTCTAAGTTCTAATGGTCGATGCCATTCGATTTCTTTGGTTTCTTTAACTAGCTTGCTATTCTCTTCCCCCAAAGTCGGATATTTGGACTCATCAAAATGGCAGTCCATGTATCTGGCCTTGAATAGATCACCAGTAGTAGGCTCTAGATACTTTATAATTGATGAATTTTGTTTTTACTAGAAATTACATTAGATTGGCAGGAAATTAGGCACAAAAATCAGGAATTAGTCATATGTACTAATAGACACAAAAAGGAAGCTGTAAAAGTTGTATTGAGCGCGGTAACTGTAAAACTAGTGGTCGACACTTTTACATTAGTTTAGGGGAAATTTTCAAAAATACTATTTTCTTTGTACTATTTTCACTTTTACCTTCATTAAAGAGATATTTTTATAAATATCACTTTTTAAAGAGGTAAATTTTTTTAAATTAATTAAAATTCTAAATTTTACATTCTTAAACCATATCTCACTCTATTCTCACCCCTCAACTCTAAACCCTAAGTCTTAGATTAATTAACCCAAGGGGTTATAAGTGTGTTTCTCTCTCTTAAAAATAAGGGTAAAAGTGATTAAGGTAAAAATGAAAAGTGGTACAAGGAAAGTGGTATTTTTGACAATTTCTCTTAATTTAAGAGATTATTATTTTAAAAATTAATAGTGATTTCTCTATTAGAAATTACATTAAGAAATTTTGGAATTAGTCTTACGTACACAAGGAGGCGACTACGCAATTAGGTCATTCGGATTTTAAAAAGAGTATAAATTTTAGAGATCCCTAAGTTGGATGGTATATTATTATACCGCCACGCCCAATCCGGAACCATGGTCATACCCCCAAATCCGGTGGCCCGCTAAGGCCATCATCAACGGACACAAACTACTTGAATTTCTTTAGCAAAAAAATTATAATTTACTACTTAATTATATTCTCTTTTAAAAATCAATATTAAGTAGTAAAAAGACACATGTAAAAAATGTCAACATCGTTTCTTATTAAGATTTTTGTCTTTTCTCTCTTCATAGTTGGCATTCTCTCTTCTTTTTTAATAATATTTATTAGTGAAAATTTTAAAGAAAGTTACCGTTGGAATTGTCCAGTTTAGATTTTTTTAAAATATCCATTTATTAAAAACTCGATAAAACTCACTAAACCCCTTCAATTCTTAAACCTAGTAATCCGGTTACCAGATGAACCATTGAATAATTTTAGTTAGGTTTTTTCTTAGTCTTTAACTATTTTATTAAATATATTTTGTATTTCAAATAAGAAGTAGGTTTTAAATTTTTAGTTTTCTAGTGAAATTATCGTTTTCCTTGCTATCACATATACTTTATATCTTCTTTAACTTTCTTTTTAATTTTTACTAATTTTTTTATTGTTAATAGCATTTGTTTTAGCTTTCTAAATTCTAACTTCTATCATATAAACAGTGTGTTTATTCATTTCGTGAATCACATGTTTTATCTTTTTTTATTCTACATGCTTCTAAATAAATATTTTTTTTGTTGGGAATCAAATTTATTGATCTTATTTAATTTCGTAAAATTATATATAATATCGACTAAACTATTTTACTATGATATTTAGAGTTTGATGAATATTTCATTATGCCTCTTGAAAAAATATAGTGAGCAATAATTTACTATATATCATCCCAACTCCTAATTTCTTATAAAAATATTAAATAACTTAAATAATTTTTAAATATTTTATATGTGAAATGAAAATAAAAATAAAGAGACCGAATTTAAATATTTTCTATATTTTTAACAAAATTGAAATTACTCTTATATTTTAATAGTTAATGTATAATTATATGTTTAATTAATTAATTTATTAACATGTGGTTTTCCGGTGGTTGATCTGAATAATCCAATAATCTGAAAAGTTGTCTGATTCAATTTGTGGGTTGGTTTCCGCCTTTGTAAAGACCCGTTTAAGATCGAAAAATAGTTGATCGGCTAAGTTTCTCTACAAATGTGATTAAAAAGTTTTTATCGAACCATGTTAACAACTTTGCCTCATATATAGGAAAAAAAAAACGTTTCCTCATATGTGAGATATCAAGTTGTAGATTACCCAAAACAATAACCATGAAGCTATACGAGTATACGGTGATGAGGTTATAATGGAGTTCGAGAAGCCAACAAAACGAGGTTAACATATGTCCTCAATACAAAACATAGTCTGGTCGTTCCATCATGTCTTTAGTACGTGTGAGACAAATAAGCTTCTCAAAGAAAACTGCATATATTTTTTGTTTAGTCTATTTTTTACCCTTTTCGCTACGACTGAATCCAAACATTTGAAACTTTCATTTTCATCACTTCTTCCTTGTGTTCTTTCTGTTTATTTCTTAGAATTTGATTACCAAACTGCTAGGTTATTACTTCCTGTAGAGGTGAGACTTGAAAGAAACGGCCTCGTATGAGTAGTCCCCAAGTAAATAAACAGATAAAATAGAATAATGAAGAAATTTTTGACAAAATGAAACATTCAAAAGATAAAATGTGGTTTTCAAAGCCTCAATGCATTTGCCTGACAACATATAAGAATCTAAAGAAGCTGATTAGGACATTTCATGGGCAGCAAATCTTGTGGCTTGTGACGGGAATATGGTGAAGGTACATCATAACATCATGGACCAACTTAATGACGTCACTCTTTATAGTGATAAAAGGGATGCCTTTTGAGCTACCTTTGAACATAAAATGTGTTCTTAATGTTGTTGTAACAAGGTGACGTGCACCGAGATTGTCTTCTATTTTGACGTCCAATATGATCAATGGGGGATAGGCAAAGGCTAAAAAGCATCTTGAAATGAGATTCCTGAGACAAAGAAGAGAAACAGTAGTGGATGAAGTTTGTGATGAGATCTGATCTCGTTTGCTTGTGCAGTTTGTATGTGTATGTGTATTTGTGTATGCTACAAGGTTTTAACAAGAACTAATGTCGAAGGAAAAGTCAATCATTCTTAAAATAAAACACAAGTGAGACGACCATAAACAGATAAAGTGAAGATTGAGACTGACAAAAGTCTAGAGAACTGAGAACATGCATGCTCCTATATATGTGCAATTGTAATACAATATTTTCTTGTTCTTTATCAAATGGTCCCTAAGATCTTACTTCGACTATGACACACAGATTCAAAACATCATCTTACAGTAACTTAACTTTAAAATGAAAACCTGACCAAAGCCAAATCCTTTTAAAATATATTAAAATTCGTAATGTGTTAAAGTAAACCCAAATTCCTTAAAAGGTGGAATCATGTGGACTTATACTCCTTCACTTCCTCGTATGTATTTGCAAAAAGAGGGTGAGTATTGGATTACTCATCGAAAAAGGTTCTATGAACCTATGAACTCATCTTAAACCATATAAAACAACGAGCACAACTCATAAGTTAATAGAGACTAGCATGCTACAGAGAGCAATCAACCTAGATCTCTAGGACCTAGCGCATACTCACAGAGATTCCACCTCTATTGCGGCCTTCCTCCATGGGCGCTCAAACTGGGCTACGATCTTGAAGCTCCTACGTGAATATCTCACCTAAAGTTCGTAGGCTTCCTTTGTATGTTTGCCCACATTCACCATATTAACCTATGCCAGATTCGGCATGACTCGATTTTACCTAACACCACTAACCTAGCATGTTTTACCGCGGTCACACATCTCATCATCACATTCACCTTATCAAATCACTTTCGTTCTTATCATACATCTCATCGTCTCGTTAATTTTGAACACACAATCGGCTTACCATTTAACAACCTAACATCAACGAGGTTCTTTCCATCATATCAACACAAGTCAAAAACTAAATCTAACAGCTTATCAGATCAGTACAATCAACAATCAGGCCTAGACAATATTAATGTTAGACTAACGCCATCGATATTATGAAGCAAAAGAAGAGTTCACAGTTGAGTCATCACCTTAGCTTGGTTTGACTGATAGATCTGGATCTAGGAGATGAAAGAGAGGTAGTCACAATTTCAGATCTACACTCTTAAACTACGAAAGATGAGATAGAGGTTTTATGGTTCATATCTATCACATCCAGTGACTTACAAGGAAATGTGGAAAGAGGAATTAAGAAGATCTAAGTCTTACCTTATTGTTGAGATTGGATTTGGTTACAAGTAATAGACTCGAGAAGATGACGGCTAGGGTTTTGGGATCGAAAACTCTAGCTCCGATGGTGGTGGTCGGCGGCGTGAAGCAACGGAGGCGGGCAGCTGGAGGTGGTGCAAGGCTACTTTGTGAAGGGGCTGGCGGGGGTTTGCTTTGACAGGGTTTTGCTTGGTCATCTTCTTGTATTTCTAATCTAAGGGACTCTAGCTTTTATAAAGAATGAGAGGGGTACATGATATATCTAAGGTTTCTCTCTTTTGGAGTTCTAATAATTGGGCTTCCTTTTGGGTGGGGTCGAAGATTGTTACGATTTTGATTTCATAAACAGTCTCTGTTCATATCTGTGGAAAGACTTTGTGTGGCGAATGTTAGAGTATTGAGTGATTTACATCCTAGGCCACTTTATGAGTTTTTATTACAGTGTAGAGCAGTTGTTGCTACTGAGGTATTTTTCTCTAACTAAGTCAAAACTATATATAATTTGTTAGGTTTCTTTTTCTTTCGTTTAACAAATAAAAAAAAATTGAAACAGATCTCTCTCCGTCTTCCTCCTCGGTGAATAATTTTTTTTCTTAAAAATATACAATCCATGCTTTGGAACTTGTGCTCACCATTCCTAACCAATAAATATGTTGTTACAATATCTCTTGTTCTCCTCTGCCAGTGCGCAACAACTCTGCCATGTCTCTTCCTTCGATTCACACCGACAATGAAGCTTAATCCGCGAGTGCTCATTCTTTGTCGTGAAGCTTCTTCCTTCGTCATTCATTGCAACCCGCAAAAAGCTCCTCCTTCATCACTTATAGACGCGACCACTGAGCCTCTTTCTTTGCCATGGAATCAAGTCACGATCTCTTCATATTCGCTGTGATTCATCACCATCACATCACATTTTGGGAACTGCAAGGATCATCGTGACCGTTTCGAGCTTCTCTGAATCAGTTCTCCTTTGTCGCAAAAGCTCGATGAGCAACAATGGCTAGTTTTGGCTTTATTCACATCTGGTCCCTCGACTTTTGAATATATTTATTTATGTCCCAAAGTTCTGATTGCAGTTATACCTTTTTAATTGACTTTACATTTTTTAATTGTGCAAACCAGACCTTCCATAATTACAAGGACAAGTCCTTGATTTTTTTTATGTTTTCTATTCACTTCTTAACTTTGCAAATTGCAGAATAGCCTCTCCATTTAGTCTCATACTTTCAGTTGTACACTCCAAACCCATCAAATGCAAATAGACATACAAATGCAATATAGACATTTAATATGCAATCTATATGATTAAAATGTTAAAAAAGTTTAAAAATTCATTAAAATAGTGAAATATCAACAATAAAACAACAAAATTGCTAGAGTGTACACAAAAAGGTGAACATGTGTACATCACGAGCGAGCTTCGATGTTGTTCGCTAAACCATATGAGAAATCAACACTAACTATTATAGGATTATGACAATTTCACTAGTGTACAAAAAGTAACAATTGTCTCTCTGAGTTAGCATAAAATTAACGAACTATGTACTACAACTTTCTGTAAATTTGAACACATATATGTACATTATTAAATGCATTGTAGAATAATTAAATGAACTAAAATCAACAGTTAAAAATTATTAGACATGAATAACACACAATAATGTCTCTTTGAGTTAGCCTAAAATTAACAATTTTTCTACATTGAAATATACTCTCATATTGAAGCAACTCGATGTGATGAGGAATGTGAAAAAAGATTTAACATGCATATATGGTTATGCAGTGAAAGCTAAGTTTGGAAGATTTAACTTAGATGGCAAAAATTCAAAAAAAAAACTTGTTTCATTCTATATACAAAGACCATCATGCATACATGATTAATAACCTATTAAAACATCTAAAGGTGAAGTAAACAGAATATAAAAAAAATACGAAACTTTTGTCTTAACGATATACATGTACACCATTTAACTTCTGCAACAATTTACATGTACATCATTTAACAGTGAATTAGTCATTGTGAGTTGAATTTGTGTCTCAATCTAACTTTTTTTAAAGATAATCTCTTGACATGTACAAATTATTCACATACACCAGTTCACTTGTAAAATTAATCATATGTAAACAGAATAAATATGTTTACATACATTTGCGAGTTTAAATATTTGTACATTCAAATCATCAATATGTACATGTATATTTCAATGTCCATAAGTACACTGTTTTACAAAAACTCACATGTACACCAGCCAATTTTTCCACATGTACATTGGTTTACACCTTACTCTTAAAAAAACTAGTTTCCATCAATGTTGTGGTTTTATTTTTCTAATTTATAGAAAATATATTTTTTCTTTAAGGTTCAAAGTTAGGAATTTCTAGAATATGAGTCAAGCTGAGTTTTATTAAAGTTTTGATGGATATATGAGCATCAGCTGCTGATTCATGGTCTCCTCCTTATGTAATGATGTAGCTTGTATATTTTTTGGCTAATGATGTAACATATTACTCAGATTTTACAAAATGCACAGGAGAAAATAAACTCTAACTTTTGAAGTCATATGATGTGTACTTTATACCACATACATAATTTTCTTATTATCCCCATGTAAAATTATTAACATGTACACAAATTAACTTATACAATAATACATGAACACCTTATAATTTCACTATCTTCGTATACATAAACATTAAACATATAAGTCTTCCAACTTAGAATAGTACCAGTTTACAAAGAAATATGTACATTGATTTATTTGTACATTTTTCAAGTTATAATGATGATTTTAATAGTGTTTGGTATAGTTGCTGGAAAAAGAAGACAAATGACATGTGTACATGCAGACATTGCTCAAGTTATCATGTAGGATAAAACCGAAAATTTGTAACTTCATTAAAATCATTTATACCACTCATCCATAAGATAGTGTCCACATGGACACCCAAAATCATTTATATTCTTTTGGAGTTTTATGTTTGCTTATATTATGTAAAACATCAATGATATTTTTTGTACAAAGTAGCCTAGCCAATTTATCAGTGTGAACATATGAATTATGAGACCAAATTAAAAGCATTTATTTGCAAATTTGAAACATCTGGGGCATAAACGAAATACAACAAAATGGTACGAACCAATATTGCAAAATCATAATACTCGCTTGGTCTAGATTGCATAATTAAAAGTTTCGGGGGAAATTTGTGAACATAATATAATTTTAAGATAAAATGAAGAATAAACAAGAGTTGAAGGACCAGATGTGTAAATAATCAAAACTTCACCTTTCTTGCTCTGGTAAAGCTTTTTTTCTTCAACCTGCGGCCAAAACGACGACGATTCCAGCGTCCACAACTCTAGTCCCGAGCATGAAAACCACAGTGAGGAAGAGCCAATTTGACCTTGACGCGGATAGTGGTAGAGCTATGTTCGAATGGTGCTTAGAGTTTGAGGTCGCCGACAACGAAGTTATCGTTGGAAAAGAACGACGGTTTTTTGTTGGAGAAGAAACTACAAGTTTTTTCACTGCTCCAAAAATGGTCTTGATTTTTTTTTCATGAACGGTTGTTCGTTATAGAAGAATTTTTTATCTGAAATTATAAGAGGGGTGATCAATCTTTCATTACTGGAGATAAGTTCTTTCACCGGAATAAAGTCATTTTGTAAGTCTCAAAGTCTTTTTGATATGTGAAAAAAAAATTGAGGAAGGAAAAGATAAAGAGAGAGAAGAAATGAAACCTATTAATTATAATTTTGTTTAGTTTCAACTCATAAACATAAAAAAAATTTGATAAAGTTAGAAAAAGGTGTTGTGATAGTGGAAAGTGATTCATAGTGTTATAAGAAACTTAAAATTGTCTTTAAGTGTAACTATTTCTAGAGTTTTTGCCAAGAAGAAGTATCTTGAAGGATCTCTCACTAAAAAAATAATTGAAAATAGAAAAAAGGTTGAGAAAGAAGAAAAAGAAAAGAAAGGTCAATAGTCATACCTTTCGCAAGAGACTTTAGACCATTTCCATCCATTTTTTTTTTTTTGAATTAAAAAAAAAAATAAACTAATCGTGAACAGCCACGTGTTAATGGGGTTCACGAAACAGTGCAAAAAACGGTTTTTAATTAGTGATTTTTAGAAATGGATTCTTAGGGAAAATGGTGGAACTCACTACCTTTTTGGATTAAAAACCCTCTAAAAAATCATTGATGGACATGTTCATAGTCTCTCCTTTAAAATCTCTTAATATAGTTGTCTTTCTCTTATTGGCTAATATTTTTTAATGTTAAAACCATATTTGAGAGACTCCATTTATAAATTCAGCGTTGCTATGCTCTTAGTTCCTGTCTTTTTCTTTTTTGCTAACTTACTATGTTCCTGTTTTATGGACCAAATTATAAGCAGATCCATGCTTACAGGAGACCAGAGACATACAAAAATATCTTAACTCATGCTGTAAAACAAAAGCGTTGACAACAGTAAACATATCATCTAGTGATAAGAAGAGAAGAAAAATATTAAACTGAAATAAAATATTAGCTCTAATATATAATGTATCACTAGGTGAAATTGACAACTTTCATGTCATAACTCCCCAAATATAAGGTTGATGAGTAGGGTCATATTTATTGATATTTAGTTTATTTAATTTATTTAACATTGGTGTTCAATGATATCATCCAAATGTTTAATTCACCATCTCACTTTAAATAATCATATTTTTGAAATGATATGAACAAATAACATTTGAGATCCACACTTGCGCGAAATGAAAAGTACTTATGTATACATGCTATTATTTATTTTGTGTTCATTTACGTAATATGCAATAATAAATATATTAAAAATTTGAGAAACGAGTAAATATTACGTATATAATTAAATTAGAGTAAACACATAAATAAATAAAAAATCCCACTTTTATTTAAAATAATTATTGTTGTAAAAGATTTAAATAATTATTTATTTATTTTACATGGTATATAATTAAAATTAGATGATATTGACATAGATATAGATATATAGTATATCTTAATATGAATATTTATTAATTGAGGGTTTATACTCATATGATTTTATTAATATTTTATAGTATTATAAAAAAATATTATTTTTATTAATATGAATATTTATTAATTTAGGCTTCCTACTCAATGCAAATTTTGAAGTTAACATGCTTATGTATTTTATATGTGATATATATTTAAATTTAGATGATATTGAAATAAATATATATATATATATATATTAATTTAAATGATATTGAAATATATATATATATATAACTTAATATATATTAAATGAGACTTTATATTTATATGATTTTATTATCATCTTTATCTTTATATAACAAAAAAAATAATCTATTGAGCACAAACATTTCAATGTGGATTTTTAATAGTTTTAGTAATTTATAATTGTTTTAAAAATTTAAAATATAGCATACAAGAAAAAATTTAATTTTTTTATTATAATAAATACTGGCTTTATTAATTTGGTGGAAGAGAAAAGAATGTGTGGTTCGGTGTTTTTTTTTGGTTAACAATTATACTTCTTGAGGGTGTTCTAAGAAAATAGCTTAATAATTAAAAAT
>CAJHQP010010049.1:0-20032 GCA_905132765.1 Moricandia arvensis
AACAAATATCCACTACAAGAAAACTCGTCCATTACTAGGGCAGGTTTTCCTCGTTAGTTCCTAGTAAATGGCCTTTTACTAGGAACTTACGAGGAAACGCGTTTCGTCGAAACACGTTCATCGTAAAGCCTTTTTCCTCGTAAAGTCATAGTAACCACTTTCCTCATAATTTCCTAGTAACCACTTTCCTCGTAATTTCCTAGTAACCACTTTCCTCGTAATTTCCTAGTAACCACTTTCCTCGTAATTTCCTAGTAATGCTTTACTAGGAATTTACTTCGAAATGTTTTTCCACTTTCCTCGTAATTTCCTAGTAATGCTTTACTAGGAATTTGCTTTGAAATATTTTTCCCTATTAAAAAAATAATTAAAATAAATATAAATAATATATTTAAAAAAATTAAAGAATCCAAATTATAAATATAAAAGAAATAACAAAATATTTTATAAATAACTAAATATTTAAGTTTTAAATTCATATACAATTAAAGAGAAAAAAAACTAAACTACGGATGTTGCTCGTTAAATTGACGAACGAAGTCGTCATCCCGGCTCGACAACTAGTATCATTAATATACTAGTATCATTTAAAAAAAACAGTTAAAAAAGTTAAATCAACCTAATCTAAATTCCCTAAACTAACCACCTAATCTAAATTCCCTAATCGAACCACCTAATCTAAATTCCCTAAACTAACCACCTAATCTAAATTCCCTAATCTAACCACCTAATCTAAATTCTCTAATCTAACCACCTAAGTAGGAAATAGAGAGAACCTTAAGAGAATTCAGAGAGAAGCTTACTACAAATGAGAAATCGGATTGCTCGAGTTTATATAAGGAATTTTGTTTCCTCGTAAGGCCCTAGTAACATTACTAGGCCTTTACGAGGAAATAGCTATGCCCGTGTTTTTATTTCCTCGTAAAGTCCTAGTAATACCATTACTAGGACTTTACGAGGAAACTGCTTTACTAGGAAATAGCTATGCCCGCGTTTTTTTCCTCGTAAAGTCCTAGTAATGTTATTACTAGGACTTTACGAGGAAAACAACTATGCCCGCGTTTTCTCTTACTAGGGCTTTACGAGGAAAGGGTTTGTAAATCCCTAAACTCGAAACCCCAAACCCCAAACCACAACTTCCTTAACTTATAACCTCTTCTACAACCAAACTCCTAACCTCTTCTACACCTAAACCCCAAATTTTCAAAACTAAATAACCTAATATAAGTTCCCTAAACTAACCACCTAATCTAAATTCCCTAAACCCTAACCTTAAACCTAAACCCTAAACCTAAACTCTAAACCTAAACCAACTTCCATAACTTATACCTATACATCTTCATAAACCCCAAATCACAAATTTTTTTAAAAAAAACTAAAAGAAGTATACAGTCATCGGAACGATTTTTATCAACCCCACATAGCTTTCCTCGAACTATCTACCTGAAGAAAAGCCCCAAGCTATTTCTTTGAGGAAAAGCTATGAGGAGTTGATAAGAAACTATTATGTTGACTGTGAACTCCTTTCAGTTATGAATTGAGTATTTTCTATTTGTTTGTTGTGTTTCAAATGAATCACATATGGTGGTATTTATAGAAATTTTCGAATCTGAGAATTTACTAAGAAATTGCTAGGAAAAGTAGGTACAAAATTTAAATTCAATATTTTCTATCTAGTTCCTCTTAATTTCGTAGTAACAAAACTCATTCCTCTTAATTTCGTAGTAAGCGATTACTAGGACTTTACGAGGAAACTGCTTTACTAGGAAATAGCTATGCCCGCGTTTTTTTCCTCGTAAAGTCCTAGTAATGTTACTATGACTTTACGAGGAAACTGTTTTCTCGTAAGTATACGAGAACCTTACGAGGAAACATGGTTTCCTCGTAAACTCGAAGTAAACTCGTAGTAATTTTACGAGGAATTATTTTCCTAGTAAAGTTTCCTAGTAAATGCTTAGTTTTCTTGTAGTGATCCAATTTGAAAGGTTAACTGAAGAATGGTTAAATTAAAACTACACTTATATATATATATATATATATATATATATATATATATTGTGTACCTTTCAAATGGGTACATCCATCTATAGTGGACTTGTCCACCAAGTCGAGCCTCTCTTCCAAGATGCACAGTCAAATGGAGCATGATATCAAATAAACTTGGAGGGAAGAATCTCTCAAACAAGCACAGAGTTTCAACTACCTCAGCTTCCATAACCAAAAGCTTCTCCATGTCAATCACTCTCTGACACAACACATTGAAGAATGCGCATAACCTAAAAACGGCAAGCCTCGGTCCTTTAGGTAACAATCCTTTAAGTGAAATGGGCAGAAGATGTTGCATTAACACATGGTAGTCATGTGATTTAAACCTGAGACTTTGCAATCATCTAATGAGACAGCTCTTGATATGTTAGAACAATATCCATCTGGCCTTTAAAGTCAAACAAACACCTGCAAAAGATCTTCTACTCTGCCTTGGACAAATACCACGGTGCTGGAGGAATATATGTGACTTTACCCTGGATTCTAGGGTGAAACTCTGGCCTAATACCAAGGTCCTCCAGATCTTTACGAGCTGCCAGGCCATCCTTTGATTTACCACAGTGTAACAACGTTGATACTAAACTCGCACAAACATTTCTTTCCACATGCATTAAATCTAGGTTGTGCCTCACTGGAAGCTCCTAATCATAACAATAAATCAAACATAATATATAAGTTAAAATAAAGAAGACAGTCGCAATATAAAATCATTTAAGCATATGAAACAATAAACTTACCTCCTAGTAAGGTAGTGTGAAGAAGATTAACCTCTTCTTCCATCTAGTTAACTCTTCTTCATCTACTTGTACTTCTTCATCTTCATCTTCCTCGGATTCACTCGAAAAAGTCTCACTATCAGAGCCTAGATTTACACAGGAAGGATTCATTTTTTCTCTTACTTGCAGATCCTTCAAATTTCCAAACACATTTTTGAAATTCCTAAGGTTTTGAGATATCTTACACCCATGTCAAATGATTTCAAAAATTTCTTCACATCATAAAGTGATGTGTGAAGAACATTATCCTCTGGTAACATCTCCGGCAAAGTCTCAAGAAGATCGTTGAAGCTCTTATCAGACCATCCATTATGAGTCTTCAACCTAAACAACGAAACAATTGCAGACATCTTACTATGATTGACACAGTTCGGATACAAGGGTGTCTCAGCATCAGCAAGCTTGGCCAAAAACTCGTCTTCTTTCTTGTCTTCTCCCTCTGCCATCTCAGATAAACCTTCATCAAAACCCTTAGTAGCTTTGTATAAACCGAAGATCTCATCATTCCAATCAGCTTCCCTTCCAGATGCAACCCCTGAGTCGAGTTCTCCATGTAGGTACCAGTCAGCCCGCATCTTATAACCCTCCTCCATTCCCCTAGTTAATAGATGGTCAACAACTACACTTCCAGGGTGACGATCTAAGTTTCTGCAGTCAACACCCGAACATACTATCATATTAATCCCTCCCTGAGATGTAGTCACATCCCGTACAAACTTTGAAGCCCCTCTCTCATATGGAGGATCAACTCTTCAATTAACAATGAAAAGCAAAACACAAAATATTAAGTTAACTCTCTTGAAAGCAAATGAAACTTAACAAATATGAATGAATACATTACCTGCTTAGATGCACCCATGTTTTGTCCACCATTCTGTGTTGGAACCTAGATTTTAACTTTAGTAATATAAAGGCTCTGTTAAGGTGTCCTCGGACTCACACAAATTAAGAGTAGATCACAGAACAAACAAATCAAATCCCTAAGATAAATCTACAACCGTACGTTATACTACTAACAAAACGAAGTAAACCACAATAAAAAACAAAAAAACGAAGATCTGAGACGATAATGTAGTAAAGAAGTACCAAACAAGATAATGTTCAACCAATAACACAACGAAGTTAATCTACAACCCTAAGAAAATGTTGTCATGAATCAAACTCGAATCAAACAAGAAATCAAAAGAAGCAACAACTATAACCCAGAGAACTCGATTCGATTTGTTCTCATTTCGACGGAGATGTCAAAATGCGAATGAAATATACCTGCGAGATGGAGAAGCAGAGTCGAATCGAAGGGATTGGTGACAGGGAGAAACGGTGGAGAATATTTTGGAGGTGGAGCTCGATTTCGGAGGTGGAGATTGATTTTAGGGTTTAATAGAGAAAGGGGAAAACTGAGAGAAAAATATTAGTATTAGGGATTTTAGTTAAGTGTCGCGGAAAACGAAAACTTTAAGCTAAATTTTGACCAAAATTTTAACTAAGTGTCGCGGAAAGCTAAATTTAGTTTCCCGCTTAATTAAAATTTATTATATCGTTCATGCAATGCTATTGAATACTAGTATATTTTTTAACCCATCTACGATAGCAGTTACGTAAAACGAGCTATAACAATGTGTTATCAATGACTAGTTTTTATGTAGTGTGTGCGACAAGTAATCGCTTAAGTAAACAAACAAAATGTGATATGAAATGAATGATCATATTCCTAACAACCAAATAGAAGAGAAGGAAAGGTAGTAGCCATGTCTGGGATTGAAAAAGTTTTGATCAACAGAGACCGACTTTTACCGATCGCTGGTGACTATAAATCAAAGAAGGTGATGATTTATTTATTACCTAGAAAAAGAAAAAAATATGATAGTGTTCAAGAAAAAGATCACAAAATATGAGCTATTGATCAAATAGACAAGATATGAGATATTGGCAATTTGAAAACTTATAATGTACTAACGTAAAAAACAAGGTTCAACTCAATATTTATCCTTTTGTTTTTTTATCCTAAAAACATTTATAAATACGCTCAAATTTAATTTCAAATCAAATCCTTTAAAAATCTATGCTATTGAATAACACTTAATTTTAAAATTCGTTTTAAAATTATAGAACTAATAATATTAAATTTAAATATATATTTTAAAATCATAAAATCAATAACATTGAATTTGACTTGAATTTTCAAATTTATTAAAATAAACAATTCAATAACACCTTCGAAGTGGACAATGCAGATCTACAAGTGGTGCCACACAATAAGTGGTTGCATAGGCAGTTAGGTCGTCCATTTCATATAAAACTTTTCCATTTGTTAATTTATTATTATTTGTTTTTTTTGGTTCAGGTATATTAGCATGTTCCGGCTGAATATTCAATAAATTTATTATATGATCCGGTATGCCTGGATAGTTAGAAAAGACATAAAGTTTTAGATATTTTGCATGGTTTCTTTTCTAAATTTATGACATAATTATCCAGGTGACATTTCAGATTCCTAAACTTAAGCTTTTGTTCCAAAAACACCACAAGATTTAAAGTTCTGTAAAGTTATTGAATTATTTCATTAACGAAATTTTTTAAACCCTTAGAAATTTCTCCGACTTGATGTTTGTAAAAGATTTGGAAGTTTAAAAGTTCGTTGGTAATTTTTTGTAGAATAACCCATAATCATATTCTCCTGAGTTTTCTCTGGCCAACATTTAAATTTAGTTTGGGTTTTAAATTGGACCGTCAAATCTGAGAAGTATTTGTTTTGGCCTGTTCTAAGCTTAACAGATAACAACACTACAAAACTTCTCCACCAAAATATGTCCGTTTCAACCTTCAAAGGGATCATCTCCATACTACAAAACCTAAACACTTTGACTTTGAAAATATTAAAACAAAAAAATGATAAAACTAAGTAATCTATAAGACTTTAAATTTGAAGATTCCAGTCCCCATATCCAACCAAAGTCCACTGAGCTTTCTTGTTCTTGCTCGATTTCTCCACCTCACCTGGTGCTAAGATCTTCTTATACCCCATGGATCATATTGGCATATCCTCAGCTCGATATTTATACCCACTGTACCTACAAAATCAATTATATATCATTCATGCCGCAAAACAAAAAAATTCTAAGATTTTGATGATACACCAAGATGCCACAGATGGTGCAACTTCTACAAAAGCGATACTCATTATCAAGATTTTTGCTACAAAAACAAGATGTTCTTAGATTGGAAAAATCAGTGTTTTACTCCAGTGAAACTTGCTAATGGAGACAAAACTGTGAGTATTGGGACAAGCAGCGTCACTATGGAAACAAGCTTGGGCGAGCGACGCAACCGAATACAGAGCTACTGTTGCAGCTTTGCAGCATCTTGCTTTCACTCGGCCAGACATCTCTTACACCGTCAACCGCCTTTCACAATGCATGCACATTCCCACTGATATCCATTGGCAGGCCGCCAAGAGACTTCTCAAATATCTCGCAGGTACTTCATCTCATGGCATTTTTTTTTCATCGCTCCAACAACAACACTCATCACGCATTGTCGAACGCAGACTGGGCATGAGAACAAGATGATTACATCTCCACACAAGCGTACATCTCCTATCTTGCTAAGAACCCTATTTCATGGTCCTCTAAAAAACAGAAGGGTGTTGCTCGCTCGTTTACTGAAGCCGAGTACAGGTCCGTCGAAAACACGTCAGCTGAAATACTTTGGCTGTGCTCTCTTCTTCATGAACTTGGGATACATATCTCAACACCACCGGTTATATACTGCGACAACATCGGTGCCACTTATCTATGTGCAAATCATGTCTTCCAATAACACCTCGCCTTAGACTATCACTTCATCCGCAACCAGATCACAGCCGGTCAACTACAAGTCTCTCACGTCTCCAACAAAGATCAACTGGCCGATGCCCTAACAAAGCCACTGTCACGGGCACCCTTCACAACATTATCATCCAAGATTGGAGTCTTCAAGAACCCTCGATCTTGAGGGGGGGATATCAAGGAAATATCCTATTACCATACTTTGTACATATATCAATCATGTAATTGATTCATTGTAATTACTCTTGTTCGGAAAAACCTACTCACTCTTTCTATATTCAGAGCACTTCTGTTAATAATAAATCATCTTTACACAATGTGTTTATATGGTATCAGAGCCGAGTCATCACCAAGTCTAGTTGCCCATGGTCGACTAGACTATGTTCTCTTCATCACTTTCTCCGCTGAGTCTCGACTCAGTTGTTTCTTGTTTTGTCTTGATTGGAGTTTCTGTTGAATTTTTACAATAAAAATAAAAAAGATTTTTTTTTCTCGTAAAACTTCCGAATCAATTGTATAAAACAACAACGGTTAACTTAAATACCAATGTTATCTCGAATTTACGGATTAGTCTACTATTTTCCAGAGTCTGTATTGCGAAATCATACGAGGGACGATTTCTACGAAAGAAATCGTAAAAATCGCTTAAATAGCAAAACAACCCGAAAGGGTCTACAACGCGATAAAAGTCCACTTACAATTTTAGACGAGAATGATCCCAACTATAGTGACGGTCTACTGAATATCCACATAAGATAAATGGAAAGAAGATAATTGTCAAAGTTCTGAGATAATTATGGAAAAATGAGAAGATAAGGAAACTTTCCGCGGAAGGATAAACTCGAATCGGGGGCCAAAAAGGAAATATGACCAACCTTGAAGACCTATATAAATGAAGAAAGGGAGAGGGACACACGCACACGAAAATCTCTGCAACTTAGCACTTAGAAAGATCTTTAGCAATTTTGTTTTTGTTATCGAGCTGCGATTTAAACGAGGTTTAGGGTTTAGGTGCTAGAACTAGGAATACGTCGACATCTCTTGTGGCCGAAGCTCTTAAAACCTGTTGTATCATTGCAGCGTCATTACGAAAAGACGATTCATGATTTGATCATTTGTCGCAGGCTCAACAGAGATCCGAAACCTCAAGGAAATTTAGGGTTTCTTAGCTTTCCTCCAATTTTGGAAATCGACAGTGTGAATTTCGGTTCCCATAGTTTGGCACTAGAAGGAGGGGGGTGGGAGGGGGGAGGGGGGAAGGGGGAGGGGTTAACAAATCAATCTAACTCGCAGCTGCAAAACGCCTTGTCATATATGTCTACAGACGTCCCAGAAAATCAACCTCCTCGTTATGGCAACGCCGTGGACGAAAACTTTGAAAGCACTCCAGCAATGTCCGCGATCAACGCAAATGCAAACACCAAAACGTTTTAGGAGATTAAAAGATGTTCGTGACTCTTGACAATAAGTCGGCCAAACAAGACAAGCTGATGAGTTCTCTTCTAAACAGGTTGAAACCCTAACAACAAGAACTAGGGGCTCCGCGTGGAACTACTAAAATCCGCGGAAGAAGAATCGACTTCACAACTCAGCATGATAGGTCAACTAACACACATAACATTTCTCTTGGTCGGAATCCAGACGAAGAAAACCCTGATGCAACTCGGCCAAACACGGAAACCACTCAACCTCTCGAGCAAGAAACCAGAGCTGAAGAAGTTGAACGGGTTAACTTGGAAACCAGTGAACAATTCGACTAGCCGCTCGACCCAAGGAAACTCTCTGTTCAGTATATCTATGACTGAAAAATAAAAAAACATCTTCTGGGTAGAACATGAAAATTTAGCCGAAGAGCAGGCATGAGTTACTCACAGAAAAGAACGACAAACTCAGAAAACTACTGGCAGTGACCCTAGTGAGATTCGCGATCTTCACAATTATATTGCAAAACAGCCGCAAAGGTAAAAGCGGTGAAGTCTCGAATTTACCATGCTACCAGTGCTGCACCAAGATCGCTAGAATCCTCAATGAAGCTCGAAAACTCCGTTCACTGTTCGTATAACTGAAACAAGAGTTTTGGATCCCAGAAAGATCAAAATCCTTGTATATGATGGAACGAGCGACCTAAAAGCGCATCTGTAGTGGGTATAGCCAAACTCAGGGACAGAGAAAATGACGCCGGCTACTGTCGCCTCTTCGTCGAGAATCTCCACGGAGAAGCACTCGAATGCTTCTCTCGCCTAAAAAAAACTCCATTGGAAGCTTCCGCCAACTCACTTCGAAATTCCTAAAACAATACTCGATGTTCATGAATAGGGAAATCTCCGACGTCGATCTTTGGAGCTTGTCCCAAAAGGAAGACGAACCTCTTCGTGATTACATGAACCGGTTAGTAATCGCCATGTCTAGAGTCAGCGGAATCAACGACAAAGTGGCTATCGATGCACTCAGGGAGACTTTCTGGTACAAGTCAAAATTCAGAAAGTGGATAACTCTCAAAAAACCACGTACGATCCATGATGCTCTTCATAAAGTGGCGAACTACATCACCTTCTAAGAAGAGATGAAAGTCCTTTCGCATAAACATCAAAAACGAGTACATCCACAAAAAATGCAGCATCAGAGCAGAAGTTGAAAAGGAAAACCTCTCGTAACGACAAATACGTCCATCACGAGTGGGATGACGTCTGTGGAGCGCATAATTATGCCATCCACTCCGCGTCAGAACAAGGAAGAACGTCAGGAAACACATGGAACATAAACTTGACCTACGATGAAATGACATTTTGTGAGTTTCACCCAACCAGAGGCCACTCCACCATGAACTTGCAAAGTTCTCGGTGCGAGGCTAACGGAAAACCTGATCGCATGATAATTGCAGAGATTATGGGCGTAAAAGATTCATCCGAGATAGTGATCGTCTACCAAAGACCAATCAAACTCCGCCAGCGGAAAACGTTCCTCAAGGAAATCGATAAGGCGAAAACGGAAAATGTGGAAGAAGGGCAGGCGACAAAGGCAACAACAATAATCTTCCCAAGGTAAACATGATCAGCGGAGGATCATAGTACTGCCACGATACCGTCTGGTCAGTAAAATCTTATCAACGAAAAGCAGAGACAGTCTCGTACCAGTCTCAGTGATACACTAAAATTGGATATTTGCTACTATCAAGTTAACAATGGTTGTTGTAATACTTTAAGATTCAATTTTAGAGGACCAGTTTACACCTTATCTTTATGGGATCAATATCAAGCTAAAACAATTGAGTGTTCTAAACTGAAAATTCACAAAGAGCAAGGAACAAAGAGCATGGTGTTTTGAATTCAGGTTATAAGGATGCTAGCCTAGGGTGATTTAATTCAGGTGCTATATACTATTGACCCAAACAATTATTCAAGTTCAGTTGGAAGCTAGTCTAGAACTCGAAGCACTCAAGATATAAAACCCACTTTCATGGTGCTGCTCCCTTTGTGGATCGATCTCAGCAGTCCTAAACTCTCGTTTGGGCTGAAGCGCGACCACGAGCATTAAATATCGATTTCTATATGTTCATAATACACCCTAACATCTATTCTCGCTGGCTAAGGATGAAAATCTTATTCAAGTTATGTCTAGCAACCTATTTAGCTTTCGCTGAATAGGTAAACCTAGGATCAAACACTAGGTGATCGATCTAATGTGAGCATTAAGAACAAAAGTGAATAAAGACAATCAATGGATTACTTATCTACGTTTAGCTCGTAGATCTAACACCCTAGACTAAGAAAATTGACTACTCGTTCATCACCCAAAGAAACACGTAAAAATGACTGAATAATACATAGACGATTCAGTAATAAAAAGAGGGTTCAGGGAGTTCTTCTCTAAAATGAAGAAGAGAAGCCATCGCCCTTACAACAATAGCTAAATCGCCAAAAATCAAGTCTCAACAAGTTTCTAAAACCAAGTTAGAAAACGAAAATAGATATGACTGGTCTTTTTCTTGGGAGGCGGCGCTAGGGTGAGAAAATAGAGTATCTACGGTAAATCCTGAAATATCTCAAAAGTTTCCATATTTTTTTTGGAGCAAGCAAGTGGTTGCTCTGTTTGGATTATCTGCGGCAGAAAACTTCCAAATTTCATTCTTTTCTTCATGTGTCTCCTCTGTAGAAATATGACTTATTCCAGACCTGAAATAATTCAAAACGAACTGAGAAAACTCTAGAAATAGCTGAAAACGATTTAGAAACATATATACAAGGTGTCAAAAACACAACATATCAATTCCAACAGACTTAGATCCTTGTTTGTCCTCAAACAATGTCAAGTATCAAGAACATGGAGAAAGGTTTGAAAGTGTGGGAACTCTCCTATTCTCGATAACCATCCTTTAGCCATGAATCTATGAATCACACAAGCAAATAAACTAGGACAGCACACCCTTACCAAAACCCCACTTACTGCTGTTCAAGATCGGCTCCATACTCTATATCTCAAACCTGAAAAAGTCATACCTTCCAAACAAATCTCTTTACATTCAGTAAAGAGTGGTGTGAGCCTCTCATCACTGGCAATATTCAGGGTAGGCTGATCTAGGTGTGAAACAGGTCATGAAGTGTTTAGGTGGAGCTAATCAGTGTTTAGGGGTTACCGTTTCTTTGTAGAGGATACATGATATCGCAAAAAATTGCAAGAGAGGATAGATCCATTGATGTCCAAATCCTCCACTAGTTTTTGCTTGCTCTCTCTCTCTCTCTTTGGAACAATTTCTCTGATCATCCGCCTGCTCCTTGTTCTTTCAACTCGGTCCTCACTCTTTTACTCAACCTTCCCAATGGATCATGTTTCTTTGAATTCTTCCCCTTCTCCGTCGCATGTTCTATTTTTGTTTCCAGGAGATGTGATGTGAGGAAGAAGGAGGTAACATGTGATGGTTATGAGTGACACTGGTGGTTTTGATTTTGCAACCATTCTGGTTCTCCACCCTTTCTCGCGGTTCATTGGTTATGGAGCGGTTCCTCCCCTTTATCCACTTGTTATCTTTGGCTGTCTGAATCTTTACATCAGTAATGAGTAAGAGGCTGCGTCGATCCTTTTCTCTCCGACCTTGTTGCACATATCTGCCCATATAACACTGAAAAACAAAAGCATGAAGGTGAAATAAAGGCTAAAGTGCAGGGTAGGAACTAGCTAAAAATAAACTAGACACTCAGAATCAACAAGATGGATATAAAGAATAAGAACTCTTGAGTGTGTTCTCGTTTCCCTGATCTAAAGCCCATAGCAAGAAGAATTGCAGTCAAGATTAGGTCCAAGTTAAATGGAGCTAAGTCTTTCCAGTGTAACCTCGACAAGCTGAAAGCTTTTGGAGAACCAAATAAGATAATGTCAGGGTATTCTAGGTCCACATTTGTGCATTTCGCCACTACTAAGATCACTGAATAGGATAACTATAAGCACGAGCGGTTAGTGATCAACACAGAATAAGGTCCTAATTCCCACAAAGTTTTGACTTACTCAATCCTCAAAACTGACTCAACTGACTCAAAACGAAAACAAAAGAAGGAAACGAGTTAGTAAACGACAAAGACCCTCCTCCAGACTTACTTCACACCATCCCAAGTGTGAAAATAAATCAGAGAGAAGGTGTAAACAAGAATATGATTTTGTTTTTGGTTTAAATACTTACCTGCGTGGGTTCTCTATCATCTGATCTCCGCCTGGAGCAGCCGCTCCTATCGGAGGGATGATTGCTGATGTAGCTTTTTATGTATACTCTCAAATTAACCCTATGGGCTCCTTTTACTCTTTCAAATAAGAGGTTCAGTGTAGTCTTAAAGATCGGATCCACAAGGACTCTAGAATTGCACAATAGACTTATTGTTTTCGAATTAAGCTAGATAGTATATGTTTATTAAAAAGCAGTTATTTCATGATTGATTTGGTTTGTAATGACTTATGGTAAATATTAGACTTAGGAGAAACTCCCATGTAAGCTAGACTATGTAGATGTAAAAAAAGCTAGAATATGTAGACTTAGTAGATTGCTAGGGGTTTGATGAAGTGTGGTTCTTGAATTCAAACTCTAAGGTTTAGGAGATCAATCTCGTGAATCTCAACTCAGTGTCGATCGATGACCACTGCTTGGTGTCAATCGACACTGCTACTAAAAAATTACAATTTCATGGTTTGATATGTTCTCTTAACTTTTATTTCAACTCTCGTTTGTTACCAGCTGTTTAGATCATTTAAGTTACGTTTCAAGGTTATAGCCAGGCTCTCGCTTGCACTATTAAACCCTATAATTTAGGGTTGAAGTTATCAATTTCAACTCAGCATCAAGAACAACTTAAACGAAAAACTAAATGATTACCCTAACAATTCTATGTGATCAACAAGCCATTACTACCCTAGAAGAACCCAAAATCTAACAACAAACTACTCAGACATGATTATGAGAAATATAATAAATAACTGAATGAATTGCATAGAATAATAAGATAAGAGATAAAGAGAGTTCAAGTTTTTTTCTCTAAAGGTGTTCAGATCTCTCTCTCCAATCCTAAGCTCTTATCTTGTCACCAGTAAAAAAACACAGCAGTCAACAATAGCTTAACAAAACATAAAATAGGTTAGAAACACGTCCAAGGGTATTTTGGTAATTTTCGGAGGTTTCTGACCTTCAGTTGGTCTTGAAACAAGTCAGGCCTGTCTTCTGAGATCACTGTCGTTCCAAACTAAGGCTGGACCATCGATTGAAAGTCCTTCATCTTCTCGACAACTTCCTCACGCAAGGCAGACAGACCAGTTTTTCGTAAAACAGGAATAACTGTAGATCTAACCGTCAGATGGATCTTAAACTACTGACATTGGAAAGTTAACTCAAAGCTATATCCTGTGTCAAAATACCAGCTCAATCGGTCCATGGGAAGGCCTCCATCCATAGCTAAACATCTGACGTGTCTGCGCAGTTCTGCACCTCAAAAATCTCTAGAATCACCAAAGTTTTCCAAAACGTACCTGATCTGAATATACTATAAAACAATACCAATTGCATATAGAAGACTCTAAATCATATATTTGTCAAGGGTGAAAACAGGTAAAAACCATGACATCAGTTGCTCTGTATGTGAAACCCATACATATTGAAGCATCTCGGATTTTTTTGATTTTTCACCTTAGACTCAATAAACTACAACAAAAAATAGTAAAAAGCAAATCCTAATGATATTTAAACTTACCAGTGGGTTTCCTCACACCAAGTTCTTGGTTGAAGTCACTAGCTTGATTTGGTTATAGGATTCAGTCAAGTTGAGCTTGAGCGCTTGTTCCAAAACAAGCTCCACAATTAGACATGTTCAATTTCAAAACTCTACTTTACAACCTTTTACAGAAGCTTCCCCTAATAGCTCTGACTTAAAGAATGGTTTAGAGGTACCTTTGCACTTCACCTCACACTCAATGAAGTTCTCACCGCACATGCGAGGTATCATAGTCATTGTAGGATCAGCCTTGACGCTTTTCTTTTGGAATTTTTCTTTCACCTTTACATACCCACTGAGTTTCTTGGTATAAGTGTGAGGATATCCATTTAAGACCAGTCTGCTATCACCCTTATCACTAAACTTATTTTTAGGATCAACCTTCAGCTTATCTCCACAAACCAATGAGATGCAAGAGGCATGCAATGTAGGGAATCTGGTGGGGACAACCTTGTACAAAACCTTCTTGTTGGTGTTGGAGAAGGAGACTCTCTTACTAGGCACATCAATGATTGCTCCCACTGTAGCCATAAATGGTCTTCCAAGGATCTCCTTGCTCATCTCAACTACCTGAAATTCGGTATGCATAATACAATCCCCAACTTTGACAGGACTGTTGAGAATGGTACCATACGAGAATGATTTGGAAGAGTTTGTAAAAGAAAGTCATCTGAGAATGCTCAACATCAACATTATCCAGCTTGTCTATAATCGCCTTTGAGACAAGATTCACACTAGACCCAGAGTCACATAACTTCCTTAAATTCCATTCCAGCGATGGAACATGGAAAAACAAACTTTCCATAGTCATTAACCTTAAGCAATACCTTCAATGATGGTTTCAATGCTTCAGTAAAGAGTGCCTTAATTTCCTCTTGAGTCTCTCTGCAATTTTTGAAGAACATATGCAATGGCCGAATCTCCCAAGTATGTTCAAATGAGATCTTTTAGGTGGAATTGGATAGGGAACCTTAGGAACATAGACTCGAGCTTGTAGAGTCTCAACAGGTTCACTAGGAGCAGTTGCTTCAAAGCTAGCAGGGTGCTATGTTCTCTCTTCTGCGCCTAAAGCAGTCTCAACAAACAACTTATATATTACATTACAGTGCTCAAGCCTAGAATTTTTATCTCTTTTTCCAAGGACCATCCCTTGCTGCCTCTTGACACTCTCAGCTGTTTGAGCGAGATAAACATCAATCTGGCACATGTGGCTGATTACATTGTCGTACGTGGTGTTCAGCTCGGTCAACATGTTTTCCATTCTGGTGTTGATCTCTGTAGTAGCATGATTCAACGTCTTAGCATGTACCTGTTGGATCTGGATCAGCTGGTGCATCATATTCCCCAAAACCTTCATCTCATCCAGCGGACCGCTCGAGGTAGCTGCAGTAGTCTGCTGGTTGTTTTGTTGCTTCTGCTGACTTTGGTTTTGGTTGTGGCTTTAGAAACGGTTCTGAGCTTGAGTGAAGATGAAGGTTTGACCTTGGAAATTTTGGGGGAAAAATTCTTTGCTGATTAGCACCTTGTGCTTGGTTGCTCTGCGCTTGATCCGAAAGATTCTCTACACTGTCGTTCCGGCAAGAGAGCATGTTAGATCTGTTCCTATAGTTGGGTTTCTGGTAGTAGTTCCCGTTCGGAACATACCCTTGACCATTGATGCAGAGTACTTCCTGGTGATCTTTTCCTTTTTTTCCACTGTCTGCGGCTAGATCATGGGCTATTTTCTCGGGTGTAGCTTCCTCCATGAACAAAACTTGCCCTTCGTTACTTTTGAGGAGCACTTCGACCTTAAGAGTTATCTCATCCTTCCAATGGGTATCAATGCTACTGACTTTGGAGCGATCATTCTTTGGGTTCTTGTTCGTTGAGCTAGCAGCCATGTTCTCTATCAGCTCGAATGCTCCATCAATAGTTTGAGTCATGAAATCTCCCTTGCTTGCATAGTTTAAAGCATTGCAGAACTCCAAGTCCACACCATCATAGATGGATCTCAAACTAGTGGTATTGGAAATATAACTCAAATTTATTTCCAGTGTCAAATACCATCTCAATCTCGCCATGGGAAGGTCTCCATCCATAGCTAAACATCTGACGTGTCTGCGCAGCTCTGCACCTCAAAAAGCTCCATAATTACTAAAGTTCTCCAAAATGTACCTGAACCTAAAAATACTCTAAAACAATACCAATTGCATATAGAAGACTCTAAATCATATATAAGTCATGGGTGAAAACAGGTAAAAACCATGACATGTTTCTAAAATCCATAATTATTGAAGCATCTCGGATTTTCTGATTTTTCACCTGAGACTCAATAAACTACAACCAAAATTAGTAAAAAGCAAATCCTGATGATATTTACACTTACCAGTGGGTTTCCTCTCACCAAGCACTTGGTTTAAGTCACTAACTTGATTTGGTGATAGGATTCAGTCATGTTGAGCTTTAGCGCTTTTTCCAAAACAAGCTCCACAATCAGACATGTTTAGCTTCAAAAATCTACTCAACAACCTTTTTACAGCAGCTTCCCTTTTCTCTTTAGCATGTGTGGTTGATTACATTGTCGTACTTGGTGTTCAGCTCGGTGAACATGTTGTCCATTCTGGTGTTAATCTCTGTGGTAGCTTGATTCAACGCCTTAACCTGTACTTGTTGGCTCTGAGCAGATGGTGCATTATATTCCCCAAAAACTTCAGCTCATCCTGCGGACCGCTCGAGGTAGCTGGAGTAATCTGCTGGTTGTTTTGTTGCTTCTGCTGACTCTGATTTTGGTCCTGACTTTGGAAACAGTTATGAGCTTGACTGAAGATGAAGGTTTTACCTTGGAAATTCTGGAGAAAACTTCTTTGCTGATTAGCACCTTGTGCTTGGTTTCTCTGCGCTTGATTTGCATGATTCTCTACATTGTTGTTCCGGTAAGAGAGGAGGTTAGAGCTGTTCTTGTAGTTGGGATTCCACTAGTAGTTCTGGTTCTGAACATACCCTTGACCGTGGATGTAGAGTACTTATTGGTGATCTTTTCCTTTCTTTCCACTGTCTGCGGCTAGATCCTAGGCTATTTGCTTGGGTGTAGCTTCCTCCATGAACAAAACTTGTCCTTCGTTACTTTTGAGGAGCAGGTCGATATTGGGGGTTAGCTCATCCTTCCACTGGATATCAATGCTACTGACTTTGGAGCGATCAGTCTCTGGGTTCTTGTTCGTTGAGATAGCAGCCATGTTTTCTATCAGCTCGAATGCTCCATCAGTAGTTTGAGTCATGAAATATCCCTTGCTCGTAGAGTTTAAAGCATTGTAGAACTCCCAGTCCATACCATCATAAAAGATTTCCAGAATGTGATCATTATCAAACCCGTGTTGTAGACACTCCCTGAGGGTGTCATTTAACTGCTCTCATGCTTCATTAAATGGTTCATTAGCATGTTTCTTGAAAGAGGAGATCATATTCTTGAGAGCAACGGTTTTCGCCTTAGTGTAGAAGTATCTCAAGAAGGCTGATCTGACTTGTTCCCATGTAGTGAGAGAGCCAGTAGGAAGTGACTTCAGCCATTGTGAAGCTTTATCAGCTAGAGAGAATGGGAACAACATGCATTTCACAAAATCAGGCGACACTCCATTGGAGCGAGTCATGGCGCAGATTTCTTCGAAAGCTTTAATAAGTCCATTGGTATCTCAACTGGTAACCCATGGAACATTTTTCTCTTTAGCAGGTTGATCATGGCAGGCTTGATCTTAATTTCAGGCCTGTTACATGGCGGTGGAGAAATGGCAGAGCGCGTCTTAGGGAAGTTACATAGTAGGTTTTTCTCTCCGAACTGAGTGGCATGCTCTGCGGCTTGTTGAGCAGCCTGCTGCTGCGCCTGGAAGGTTTGCTGCATCTGGATCATCTGCTGTTGCATCTGTTGCATTGTGGCAGCGAGATCCTTGATTGCCATAGTTGCCCATTTTACCATTGGTCGGCCTTGTTTTTTTCGGTTGGTTCTTTCTAACATTGCTAGCTCCTCGTTGCTAAGCGTGATTAATGGACTTGGGGTGTTGCTTCGAGTGTTTCTACTGGACATACACCCGGAAAAATTAGATTCAATTCGAGAGGAACAATTACACTTTATATTTATGGGATCAATATCAAGCTAAAACAATTGAGTGTTATAAATTGAAATTCACAAAGAGAAGGAACAAAGAGCAAGATGTTTTCAATTCAGGTATAAGGATGATAGACTAGTGTAATTTCATTTCAGTGCTTGATACTATTGAGCAAAAACAATTATTTAAGTTCAGTTGGAAGCTAGTCTAGAACTCAGAGCACTCAAGATAGAACAACCCTCTTTCGTGAACCCACTTTCGTGGTGCTGCTTCCTTTGTGGATCGATCTCAGCAGTCCTAAACTCTCGTTTGGGATGAAGCGTGACCACGAGCATTAGAGATCAATTCTGATATTTTCACAATACATCTTAACATCTATTCTCGCTGGCTAGGGATGCAAAGCTTATACAAATTATCTCTAGCAATCTATTTAACTTTTGATGAATAGGTTAACCTAAGATCAAACACTAGGTGATCAATCTAATGTAAGCATTAAGAACAAAAGTGAATAAAGACAATCAATGGATTACTTATCAATGTTTAGCTCGTAGATCTAAAACCCTAACACCCTAGACTAAGCAAATCGACTACTCATTTATAACACAAAGAAACACGTAAATCATGACTGAATAATAGAAGGACGATTCAATAATAAAAAGAGGGTTCATGGAGTTCTCTAAAACGAAGAAGAGAAGTCGTCGCCCTTATAAGAACTACTAAATCGCCAAAATCAAGTCTCAAAAAGTTTCTAGTGTAAAAACCAAGTTAGAAAAAAATAGAGATGACTAGTCTTTTTTGGGAGGCGGCGACTTCTAGGATGAGAAAATAGAGTATCTATGGCAACTCCCAAAATATCTCAGAAGTTTCCATATTTTTCGGGAGTAAGCAGGTGGTTGCTCCGTTTGGGTGCTCCGCTGCAGAAAACTTCCAAATTTCATTATTTTCTTCATGTGTCTCCCCTTTAGCAACCTGACCTATTCCAGACCTGAAATGCCTCAAAATGAACTGAGAAAACTCTAGAAATATCTGAAAACGATTAAGAAAATATATATACATGGTGTCAAAAACACGACATATCACTCCGCCGTGAGACTTCCCGAATGATATTATCACCTTCTAGGAATACGAGACCGTAAGAATCGACAAACCTCACTGTGATCCAATCGTAATAGATCTCGTAATATAGGATCTCGAGATCGCCAGAGTCCTAGTAGACACGGGAATCACCATTTACGTTATCTTCCATGACACACTCAGAAGAATGAACATTGATCTATCCGAAGTCACACCAACGCCAAGACCACTCACAGTTTTTCCGGAACAACATCAATTATCCTCGGATCGATCAAACTCTCAGTCATGGGCATAGAAGTCACAAGGATCGTCAACTTCGCGGTCGTTGACCACCCAGCCATCTATAACGTGATCATGGGAACGCCTTGGATAAACCCCATAATGGCAGTCCCGTCTACCTATCACCTGGACATCAAATTTCTGACTCTGAACAGAATCACGACAATCTAGGGATGCCAAGAGCAGTCGAGACTCTGCTTCCCGGCCGAACATAAGCTAAGGCAGATGACACACTAAAATTTGGATCTTGCTACTGTTAAGTTACCAGTTTTAGTTGTTGTATTTGAGATTCAATTCCAGAGGACCATTTTACACTATATCTTATGAGTTTAAATTTCTTAGCTAAAACTTTTAGATTTAACATAGAACAAGGTAAAAATAACAGAGAGCAAGATACGGTTTGAGTTAGTTTTAATTTGGGGGAAAGCTAGCCTAGGGTGATTTAACGGGTGTTAGATATCATTAAGCCACACAATTATTCAAGTTCGATTTAGGAACAAGCCCAGAACATAGATCAATGGCTAGAACATCCCACTGTCGTGGCGCTTGTTCCTTTCAGAGAACAACCTCGGAGACTAAGTGGTCGCTTGTTCCGAGCTCTGTATATGAACAGTAACGATCAGGTGTATTCAATTCATATTACACCCTAATATCTACTTTTGTTGATTAGGGATATAATACTTATTCTAAATAGTTTATGCAATCTA
>CAJHQP010010050.1:0-20024 GCA_905132765.1 Moricandia arvensis
ATAGCCTACACTTGTAACCACTGTATTGTGCTGTAGGGTTGTTCAGCTGCCAGTCGTGCTTACACCTCCTTTCCTTTAAACACTCTGTCTTCTCACATTTAGCTTGACGATGGTTTGGAATCTCTGTCTTTTCGTCCTTTTGGTAGTATGGCTTGCTGGCTCCATAGCTAGACTTGTAACTCCTCGTTTTGCTGGTTGTTTGCAAACATATGGGCTTGTAACGCAGAAGTTCCTCCATTCTACATAATGAGGTGAAGTTCAAGTCTGTCATGATGTCTCAGGTTCTACTATCCTTCCCAGAACCTAGGCGATGGTCTGTATTCTCGTGTCGTTCGCTTGTATAAGCTAGCTCAGCTCTCAGCTAAGAGTAACTCCATTTCTTGTGAATATTCCTCAACTGATCTACTCCATTGAGACAGTGTTCTGAGCTGAAATGGTAGTTCTCTCTGTGATCGATGCCTTGCGTACAAATGCTTTTCGCTCATCGATCACTTCACCTGATCTCCAATTTCTATAGAAAATCTCCATGCCCTTCTTCTGCTGATGATGTACTATGATGATTATCCCCGCCACTCGAGAGCATTACTCTCTTGAACTCGAGTAGGAGAAAGCTTTAGTTTATATTCTTGAGTGTGTAATCTCTGCAAGTATGACAAAATGTTCAACATCTTGCTTTTCCCATCTCCAATTATTCTTCCGGATCACGCAGTGCTGGGTTAAACTCTGGAATCTTCAGTTTCACCCTCCTAGAAGAGTCAGCTGTTTGGGGCCCTTCTGTCTCTCTCACGCTCCTTCTTCTGGTCTTTGCCATTAGGTTCTGTGTGGATCATGGCATAATAGATAGCTTTCTGACGGTAGACTGGTTTGGTACTCCTCCACTAGATCTCTCACGTGTCTGACTGGACAACCTCAGCTCTGAAGTTTTCTAGTTTCTGATCCTATGGTCAAAGCAGCAGACATCTGTCGCTGTCATATGTAGCTTCCAGTAGAAGTTTATCCATTCCATTGTTCCGCATGTGTGCTGCGCTTTGCCCCATGGTTCTTGACAGATTCCAAACATTCTGGGTTGTTTTGAATCTCAGTAGAGATATTCACAGTATTAGCCAAAACACAATTGGAAATCAAACCTAGGAACATACAGATCCAGATTTCTGTAAGAAGCCTAATTCTTTCTCTGCAATTTTGTGATTCAGTTCAGTTTAATTTAACAAGTTCAGCACTTGTTCTAGGTATATTAGACCCTAACATAAACACGTTTCTGAGAGACAAGATGTTAACTTTAGAACAGAATTCAGATCAGAATACGAAAAGTCTAAAAGTTGCAGAACCTAGAAAAACACAACGCTGTAGATGGAGATCTGCTCTGATAGCGCAGCTTGATATGATCTACGGTGAGAGGATCACATCCTAGAGTAGTGCTCTGCTTACGATTATGAGAGCGGTGGTACATAGAGCAATGGATGACGCTCTCGCGCTCACTTCTAAGATTGCGGCGATGGCTCTCAGGACTATCGCGTTTGTGTGTGCGTACGCAATGTAAGGGAGAGAATCCCGAAATACACTAGATCAGATGCGCTTTGTTCAACAGGATTCAGGAGAATACTTGATGTTTTTACGAGACGAAGTGAGTGTTGTATGCTGTCTATCAGAGATTTCGACCAGGATATAAGAGAGAAGAAGGTTATACACTGCACAACTCTCGTGAACGCATCACAACACAATTAAAAGAAAGACCAAGGTGAAACTTGAAAATAAGAAAATGGACTCTTGGTGTATTCTTGCCAGCGTGAGAGGATGTGAGTGTAGTAGAAATGCGCTAGTTTCATCAAGAGGCTTTGATATAAGCTGTTGTGTCCAAGCTGGCGATTAAAATCTATGTTGTGAAGACCATGTGTGGAGGTAACCCAAAACAATGGAAAGAGTGCAAGTCACAATACGCTCGTCTCTGTATGAATGCTAGATGGCTGAATCACAACCAGAGATGGTTGGATAAAGCCCACACTCTAGAGCTGCCCTTGATGGTGGTGTAACGAGTGCATGATGAAGAGCTTGCTATGATTTCGTGCGCTGTAGGTGAGACCTAGTCATCTGAACCAACGGGTACATTTAGATCCTTGCTCCTTTGTATCCTAGCGTTCAAGCTGTTTTTTTAGCTCCATCTTGACTGTGTCTTTAAGCTCTGGTTCAAGTTGTGTTCCATGCTCCTTAGTTCCATAGCGCGTGGCGAGAGTCCATATGGCAGAAAGTTATACAACAAATGCGTCAGTCAGCGACGTAGAAATAGAGGTTAGATCGTATTCAAATGTTTCACTATGTGTTCAGCGCCGATCACTAGACTACGTGTGCCTTACTATAGATGCTGTGTGTGTGGTAGAATTATTGAACCAAGATAAGCGACCACCCTTTTATTAATATATATTGAACAACTGTAACCTCGCAGATGACATAGGTAGCATCATGTTTCATGCTGAGCTCAATATCAAGGCAGCCACCTGTTTGTAGATTCTGTCAGACTTAGGACTCCCACAAAAGTCACTGATCATTGTCTTGTGGTGTGGTAGCCTCAATCAGTTAGGAAAAGAACGTAGCGTCGCCTTCATATGGCGATCCGTAAAAATTAAATTAAATAATTAGATTAAAGGTAAGTAATGATGTTTAATGTATCAAATTTATAGAATACTAATCCTTTAAATGATTACAATTTGTCGAGGAGGCACTTTCGATGGGTTGTCGTGAGTGCGCAGTGTCAGTGTGAGGCATCAGCAAACTGTACTGCATTGGCCGCCGTCATACGGGAAGTGACGCACTGCGACGCCACTGTTGGGTCAAATTAGTTCCATCCTTCGCTGATGTATACGGAGGTTCACCGCATGCGCTGGTTGAATGACTCCTTAGCAGCTCATCCGAGGGTAGGATACATTTGTTTTCTAAGGCTCATTGCTTCGCCTGGGTGACGCGACTCTGAGCGCATCTCACTGCTGCTCAGTGGACCAATTAATTGCAGGGATCGCTAAAATGAAAAAAGTTGTTAGGGAGAACAGTATATAATATATTTTAATATACGATATATATATCGCATCAGATAGAGAGTATAATATCCTAGTGTAGTGCAGGTGTGCTTGGGAGTGGTGACTCCAGTGTTCAATCTGGTTTGACGAAATGATCCCTTCAGAGTATGCAGAGGTAACGTAGCCAACTCTTACTACGTCGCCTCCAAACACGCAAAATAATAGGCAAATAAAAAATTTATAAAGTTATGACAGAAACCTTTATATTCATATTATAAAATTAAAAATGTACAGTATGTGTTTGGCGGTCGATAGCATACATCTAACCTATCTCTCCGAGTTGGGCGAATACAAGATCTCAACGATCTACCAAACATACCAAAGCTCGGGTGGTACTATCAATCCGGATTGAAGTCCCAGAGCAACGCTAAGGTGCATCTGGGAGCAACGCAGAGGGGTATGGGGAGACAACATGAGCCGCACAAGAGGAGGCCGGTGGTGTGGAGCTCTATGCGATACAATGTTAGGACAGTCTCTAGAGAACTGAAGTATATAGCCAGAGAACTTAGCCCGCTAGATCTTCTGGTACCAAAGTCTTTCACTATACGATGTGGACACTTTCTCTATTTGTTAGGAGTCACTCAATAAAGTAAAAATAAAAATTAAACAGTTACAAATATCTGGAAATAATTATGTAACCTAATCTAAAGTCTTGAACCTGAACTTATTCTATAACCTAATCTAATTTCTTGACATAACTAATCACAACTAAACTAACGAAATAAAGAAAATTACTAACCTTTTAGCATATGAGGCTGGGAGGCTGGAGAAATAATAGAGTGATATGGAGTAATGACCGACGATATGGGGAAGAAATGGGTTGGGTATATATATAGAAAATTATGGTTCTTCATAAATTTGTCGTAAATTTACCAAATAAACAAGGACCTATGTTTTTGTCGACGACAATTTAGCGAGGAAACATGTTTTGATTACGAAGATTTAATGAGGACTCGTGTTTTGAGTTATGATGATTTAGCGAGACCCACATTTTGAGTTACGATGATTTAATAAAGACCTATGTTTTTGTGTTACGTCAAATTCACGATTGTTATCTCTTTACGATGATTAAACAAGTACCTGCGTTTGTTATGATGAATTCACAAGCATATCATGAATCTTAAACCATCTGTATTTGACAAGGTTTTTATGAATGAATCGTCGTAACTACCTTGTCATTTGACCGCGTAGTTCGATGAACCCTTGTAACAATGTGGTAATATATACACTTAACATTAAAAACATACATTCCATCAATGTAAACATACACTGATAGATTGTAAAATCATTAACCATTGACAATAGAAACATAAACAACACAAAAATTTATTTTCAATCTGATTTCTTCATTCGTGTTGTTACTATACACTGAACTTTTTATCAAATTTGTCTTTAATTTACATAATCTGTCATATGATCCTGAAGATCTTCAATTTACAGTTATACGGTTCATTGAGAAGAATTTCAGTGGTAGATTGTTCAGGTATTTCAAGTTCTTTTATACAAGAATCCTTTTGCCAAGGTGATACTTCTCACCACATATTTAGCTGTTGGCGTGTAACTTTAAAAGCCAAAAAACCAAGCTATTATGGAATCTTTGATCTGAGGTAAGGAATGAAGCTAACTCGGTATGCTTAAGATGCTAATATGAAAGGCTAGAATTTTGTTGTACCTTCGTTCAACATTGATATCAACAATTTAAAAAAAAATTATATTAAACCACTTCTGTTAATGTCAGGGTTGAATCAATCACATTTAAAGATGACGCGTTTCATCTACACTACACTGCTAACATTAAAATTCAATAATCTCTCAAAACAAGATTGGTACAGTACTCGAGAAGGTTTTGATGGCTGATGGTGCAAGAAACACAAGAGCTTGTCACTTACCCTGCATGTGGGAGCTAGAAGACTTAATTTGGGCGATGAAGTATATGAAAAATTTCAAGTCTGCAACATATTGTTTTAGTCGGTGAAGATGGTTTTGGAATCAGAACAATAGCTTGATTTTGCAATCCACCTTGAAAATATTCAATAGCTAAAAGATAGCTTTGCTACTTTTCAGCTTGCACATGTACCTAGGACTCATAATAAAAGGATAAATACTCTTTAGGTGTTGCAAAAGTCAATCTTCATAATTTTTCCATATGGACACATGGTCTCAAATTTTATTAGCAATGTTTGAATCGAATATGTTTAAGTTGATGTAAAGGAATCATCTACTTCACAACAAAAAATTATTTGACATAAATTTATTATCAAATTTACGACAAATGTTATTTACCTATAAAATTCTCGTCAACTCTTCGTGTATTTAAAACGACCAAGGTCTGTCCTAAATGATCATAGTCAAATGCAATTTTTCATCTAGAGTAAAAATTTCCTTTGTAATTACATGCAATCTAGAAAAATTAATCTCTTAGAAAGATTGTGTTTACCCAAAAGAAGGTGGAATGGGTTTTAGAGTGGTTTATAGCTTTAACAAGGCTTTACTTGCTAAACAAGCTTGAAAAATCACAGTAACCCGACATCTCTTATTAGGCAGCTTTTCGAGGAAGATATCATCATGTTACGGCATTTTTACAGTCGTCGGCATCTGGTAATAGTTCTTTATGGATGGAAATCCATCCAAACAAGGATAAAGTTAATAGTTCAAGGTGCAAGAGTGCTAATTGGAGATGGAACCAAAACCAGTGTGCGGAATGAGAAATGGATCCCTACAATGCCTCCTCGTTATCTTACTTATATGGCAATACGATCTAGAACTGAAGGTATCAGATCTAATACATCAACTTCTCGACAAATGGGAACTAAGGGAATTTGACCATAATTTCCGATCAACAAGACCAACAACCAATCAAGTCTCTCAAACTGTTAAGATCAACAATGAGGACGCTTATATTTGGCCTTTTGTCTGTGATGGCACGTAAACGGTAAAATCAGGGTACTGGACAACCACTCATCTATATTTGGAAGTAGATATGTACACCTGAGGGATTTGTTGTCTTTAAAACAGAAAATTTGAAAGCTGGAAATTCTACCAAAAATACAACAATTCTTATGGAGATTTGTATCAGGTGCGGTTCCTACAGCTACAAGGTTATGTATGAGAGGTATTTTTATTGATCCCACTTGTCAAAAGATATTGAGATGACGAACCAGAGATAAGAAGAGGAAGGGACAAGAGAAGCAAAGAAATCAAGAGAATCATTTGCTCGAGATACTTGAGAAATAAGTATGTCCGTATAATCTTGGATCAACAAGTAATTTACTCTAACCTAACTTGCTTTGGGAAGCAAAGGAAACTATGGGAAGTCCACAAGAAGGTATTCAAGAACTAAGGAACCATTGGGAGACTTTGACCAGATTCAAATTCTAATTGGGAATAGTCACATGCTCTGGTTAAAAAGAAAGTTATTGGGACATGTCCCTTTCCTGTGGAACCAGAGAAATCATTTTATATTGTTTTCTCTTGTTTATTATTTCAGTTCAGTATCCTCTCTATCTCTCCGATCTCTCTCTCGTCTCTCCTCTCGTCTTCTCTGCTCTCTCTCTCTTCTCTCTCTCTCTCTATCTCGTCTCTCTCTCTCTCTCTCTCTCTCTCTCTCTCTCTCTCTCTCTCTCTCTCTCTCTCTCTCTCTCTCGTTCTCTCTCTCTCACATCTCTCTCTCTCTCCTCTCTCTCTCTCCTCTCTCTCTCTCTTCTCTCTCTCTCTTCTCTCTCTCTCTCTCTCTCTCTCTCTCAACTCCCTTATATGTAATGTGCAAGCAAGTGAATAGAATCAGGGAGAATGATCTCTCTTCTCTCTCTAATCTCCGAATTTCGTCTAGTCTTCTCTTCTCTCTCTTCTTACTCTATCCAGAAACATACTCTCTGTTCTTACTCTGTTCTTCCATATATTCTTCCACACAATTTCACATAAACTAAACCATTCTCTTCTATTTTCCTCATACTTTCAACAATTCTAACATGGTATCAGACTTGTAAGCTCATCAACCTCATTCTATTCCGCAAATCTACTTTGTTTCTCTTTCAAATATTTTGTGTTCTTCATCCTATTATCCAGTGGGTAAAGAAAATTCACCATGGAAACATGAAGAATAAGCTTGATTCCAGTAACCCTTGAGGGGTAATAACTACTTACTATGTTCAAGAGTGGTCAGAGTTACCTTGGGAAGTCATGGACTTTGGACAGCCACATAATGAAGGCTGAAGCTTCAAAGAGGATGGTTCAAAGGATAGTAGGCGATTTTCCTGAAGGATGAAGACAAGTGGGTCAAAGAAGATCAACAAGCAACTTTAGATCATCCATGTTTGGGGTCAAAAATGGTAATCTTGACCGTAAAGGATAAGCTTCAGGAATGAGGAAGAACCGCGAATAAGTCTAGTCGCCCATGGGTGACTACCACCACCTTCTCCTCGTCACTCTCTCCTTTGGTTCTTTACTAATTCGTTTCTTATTTCATCTCAATCGGCCCCTCCGTTGAAATTTTACGATAGAAATCGCAAAGACTTGTTTTCACATAGAACTTCAAGTCAATCGTTAAATGATATCGGTTAACTTAAACACCCAATGTTATGTCGAATATAAAATTGGTTTGTTACTTTTTTGAAGCGCATCATAGTATAATCATATGAAGAATGATTTATTCAAAAAAGTCGTAAAAATCGTTTTAAATCGGAAAATGTCCCAAAAGGTGGGTATAAAACGTGATAAATGCCCACTTACGATATTAGAAGAGAATGAGCCTAATTAAAAATGACGGTCTAATAGATTTTCGCTGAAGAAAATGGAAAAGAAGATAATTTTCAAGTTTCAAGATAATTATGGAAAATTCAAGAAGAAAAGGAATATTTCCTCGGGAAGATAAACTCGAATCGAGGGCAGAAAAGGTAAAACAATCGACCTTGGAACATATATAAGAGTAGACAAGACAAAGAGAAAAAAGGGATCCGAATATTAGGTTTTTCGAGAAATAACTTTAGTAGAACTCAAGATCTATGCGGCTAGACAAGCGAGTTCAATACGTAGAACGCTTTACTGGTCTGTTTATTTTGTTCTCCATTGTTGAGGAATTTCCATCCACCCGTATTTTTGCTGAATCTCTGTAACTTTACATTATCTTAATCAATAAAATACCTCTGTGCAATCTCTTTGTTATTGTCTCTTTTCGTATTCGAGTGTTACGTAGGTAATCTAGGACCTCAAGGAAAGTTAGGGTTCTTAGCTTTCCTACGATCACTAAAATCGACAGTGTGAATTTTGTTCGCACAGTTTACGTTAGAAGGAGGGGAGGGGGGCTCGGATTCTCTAAAACTATACTGATCGAAAGATCAGGAAGCGGTATGTCCAACCAAAAAGACAGCTCCGATATCTCTTTCAAAGATAGAGCAACGGGCCGATCAGGGAAACCCTCACAATAATCTCCTTGTCATCGAGTTGACGATCCAGGATATCGATATCAGAAGAGTATTGGTCGACATTGGAAGCTCGGCCGATATTATTGTAACATCCCGAGTTGTAATATATGAAAAAGTCTTAAGAAATTTTATTTGGCTACCTATGTCACCAAAGTTTACTTATCTTTTCCGCCAACACATCTGTTTAGAACTCCAGGGTTAAGCGTGCTTGTGCTAGAGTAGTGAAAGGATGGGTGACCTATCTGGAAGTGATTCGCAATACCGTGTGAGTGAGGCCAAAACACAGGGAAATGTCGGGTGGTGATTTCAGTGTCAATAAACAATAATTTGGAGCCTTGGAAAATTTATGCACCGACCGTTGGAACATGATGGGGCCCACAGGCCCGAGAGAGCGGGTGTGGGTGACCCATTAGCTGTGGGCGGTCGGAACGTTACAAGTTGTATCAGAGCAGGAAGCCATCTCGGTTCTGACCCAAGAGGCGTCTAGAGACCTGTCGTAGGGTGCAAAGAGAACGTTGCGTTCTTGAGAGGGGGTGAATTGTAACATCCCGAGTTGTGATATTGAAAAAAGGCTTAGAGAATTGATTTGGCTACCTATGTCACACCAAAGTTGACTTATCTTTTCCGTCACAGATCCGTTTAGAACTCCAGGGTTAAGTATGCTTAGGCTGGAGTAGTGAAAGGATGCCTGACCTATCTGCGAAGTGAATAGTGATATTGTGCGAGTGAGGCTAAAACACGGAGAAAGGTCGGGTGGTGGTTGCAGGGTCAGTAGACAATGATTATGAGCCTTGGAAAATTTACGCACCGACTATTGGAACGGGATGGGTCCCACAGGCGGAGAGAGAGGGCATGGGTGGACCATTAGCCGTGGGCGGTTGGGGCGTTACAATTATCTTCAAAGATACCCTTGAGAGAATGAAAATTAAACTCTCTAAAACCCGGAGAGTCCGAGTATGTTAGTGGGATTCTCGGGAGAAGCTACTAACGACCCTCAGCTCGATTAACCCTCGCGGTTAAATCTAGGAGCATAATCAAAGTCAGGGGATTTTTTAGTCGTCTATCGCCCCCACATCATACAACTCAATCATGGGCTTCCATGCTGAATATCATGCAAGCTATACAGTCAACATACCACTTTTGTGTCAAATTTTGAATCCCTCCGAATCGAAACAATATGGGGGAAGATCAACAAAATATCGCAAGTCTGTTTTGCCACGGAATGAAAATGATATAATTCAACGTAAAAACTCGCGCCGAAAAAGAAAAAGAAATTGACTTCCGCCGAAAATCCCCTAGAACAAGATGAAACAAAAATCTTTTGGCAATTACCGAAAGCCGAAGGCTTAGAGAGAAACGCGAACTGGCTTGCCGAACTTATGTTTAATATGTGTCGACGATAAATTCCCTAAGCGTTGCGTTAAAATCGGCGTAACCTATTCGACCCCTTTGAAAACGGAGCTTATAACTTGTCTGAAAAAAGAAACTTTACACATTCACTTGGGCTGCGGAAGATATGCCAGGGATCAAAATAAACATAGCATGTCACGAACTCAACGTCGACCCAAATTCAAACATGCTAAAAAAAGACGAAAAGATGGGACCAGAACACGTCCTCCAAAGTCGGAGTTACAGATACACACCACTGGCTCGCAAAATCCGCGTGTAGGGAAAATAAAAACGGAAAGTCGTGAGTTTGCGCTGATTCACCGATCTCAACAAGGCATGTTCTAAAGATAGTTTTCCCATGCCCACACATCGAAATCGCTTGGTAGAAGCAACAGCAGGGAATGAACTCCTATCTTTCATGGACGCTATCTCGGGATACAACCAAATTATGATGAATCCCTACGATGCGAGAAATCGCATTCATCACAGATTGCAGCACATATTGTTTACAAAAGTAAGCCTTTTGGTCTCAAGCACGCAGACACGACTACCAACGACTCGTAAACCGCATGTTCTCCGAGCAGCTCGAAAAAACTATGGAGTTTACATCGATGATATGCTCGTAAAATCTCTCAAAGGATGGATCACGTCGCCCACCTACAGGGAATATTTCGAGAGACTAAACCTGCATAACATGAAACTAAACCCGGCCAAATGCAGGTTCACAGTGGCATAAGGGAATTCCTTTGATATCTAGTCTTGTATCATGGAATCGAAGCTAACCCGAAACAAATCAGAGCTGATGAAAATGGCCAATCCGAGGAAAAAAACGGGAAGTACAAAGGTCAACAGGGAGAGTCGCAACAATTAATCGCTTCATCTCGCGATCATCAGACAAATGCTTACCCTTCTACGACTCCTTGAAAGGGAACAAAAAAATTGGTTGTTCCAAGGAATGCGAAAAAGCTTTCCAACAGTTAAAGCATTACTTGGCCACTCCCCTAGTTCTAGTGAAACCCGTTCGAAGGGGAGCCTCTATTCTATAAATTGCAGTATCAACGATGGCCGTAAGTTGCATTCTCATCAGAGAAGAATGCGGCGAGCAAAAACCAATTTTTTACATAAGTAAAACCTTGTTGAATGCCAAGACATGGTACCCTCTAATGTAAATCTAAGCACTTGCAGTGGTGATATCATCACGAAAACTAACGACCATACTTCCCAGTGGCACGCAATCGTAGTCCTCACCTCGTTCCCATTACGAACGATTTTGAACTGTCCCAGTCAAATCAGGGTGGTTAGCAAAGTGGGAGGTCGAACAAAGTGAATATGATATCGAGTATCGGGGAAACTTTGTGCGAAAGTCACAAATTCTATACAATTTCTTTGTAGAACTCCGCACGGAGGACATGAAAAACAAAGAACCAAATTTGACTTGGACCCTTCACGTTGACGGGTCTTCATCCCAACAAGGCTCGGGAATCGGAATTTGACTTGTGTCGCCAACTGGGAAAGTGTTGGAACAATCGTTTAGACTAATTTTTGTGCTTTGAACAACGAAGTGGAGTACGAAGCTCTCCTCGTGGGTTTGCGTCTAGATCATGGTCTCAAGATATGTAATATCCATGCCTACTGCAATTCCAAACTAGTAGTGAACCAATGCAGCAGGGAATACGATGAGAATGGATGCATAGCTAAATTTCTTCCTAGATCTAGCTCAGAACTTTGATCAATTCTCTCTCACCAGAATTCCCCGCACGGAAAACGCCCAGGCTGACGCCCTAAGGCCTTAGCTTTAAGATCAGATTCAGGTCTTAGAAGAGTAATCCCCGTGTAATTCATAGAGTATCCAAGCATCAGGCCACCGGTCATCGTAAACCTAATCAACTCGCAAGACGATGAAAAAGATGACATCCATCTCAAAGAAAATTCGGAAACAATCCGAATACGGTTGCGATAAGCCATGGATGGAAACAATCCTAGAGTAAATCTACAACAAGACGCTCCCTGAAGAAAAGTAGGCGGCCCAAAAATCAAAAACCCATGCCGGGAGATACGTCCTAGTAGACGGAGAACTCTACATATAATTCACATGACCACTCATGACATGAATGAAAGAGACAAAGCGCGGAAAATAATGGGAAGAGGTCGACTCTGGATCTTGCGGAAGTCACTCTGGCGAAAGATCCCTCGCGATCAAAATAAATTACATGGATACTTTTGGCCAACTACGATCAAAGACTGCATGAGAATCACACGAAAGTGCGAAAAATACCAAATACACACGCCAAGAATCAATCAACCCGCAGAAGTACTCTCGTCAATTTTGGCATCATACCCGTTTATGCGGTGGTCGATGGACATCGCCGTTTCCATGCATACGTCTAAACAGAAATGCTTTCTCCTGGTCTTAACAGATTTCTTCTCGAAATGTTTCGAAGCAGATTCATACACAAGCATAAAGGATGCCCAAGTCAAAAACTTCTGATGGAAAATATCATCTGTAGGCACGGAGTCCTGTACGAAATCCTAGCAGACAACAGATCTTAGTTCATCTCGAATAGATTTGAAGCGTTCTACAAGAAATGGAAGATACGACTAACCAAGTTGACTCCCAGATACCCGCAAGTCAACGGCCAGGCCAAAACTATCAACAAAACTGTCCTAGATGGACTTAAGAAACGCTTAGACGCAAAGAAGTTTGATGGGCATAAGAGATCGAAGGGTCTTGTGGTCCCATCAAACAAGTTTAAGACGAGAAACAGGAGAAATCCCATTCTCCCTCTTATATGTATCAGAATGCATTATTTTGGCGGAAGTCGAGTTCCCCGGAATCCACAGGAGACTACGCCCAGAACAAGAAGACTTGATCATTCTGGTGCAACTAGACGATCTCAACCTCGTAAACGAGCTTCGAGTGAGGCCCTTCTACGAATTCAAAATTATCAACAAGCGGCCGCAATGTAATATAACTCCAAAGTACGTAGCCGCAGATTCAAGTAAAAGTACTTAGTCCTACATAAAGTTTTCCAGAACAACGCTGAATGAAATGCAGGAAAACTCTAAGAAAATTGGTAAGGGCCGTACAAAATCAAAAGAGTAGTCAGACCGCGGTGCATATGAAATCGCCAACATGCAAGACGTTTAAATTCCGAGAAACTGGAACGCAATGCACCTCAAAAATACTATCACTAAACAATCGCGTAAAAACAAACTGAACTATGAGATGGCTTAATCCCCTAAAAGGGTAAATTGGCAATTTTTTCACAAGAAGAGTTTAGCCATCCCCCTCTCTAGAAATTGGGGGGAATAGGTACGTATATGTATACTCGTATACTCCCATTTCTCAAAATATCCACTCTCTCAAACTCGGTATTTATAAAACAAAAATATATAGACAGACTTCGAATAAGTCTTGGTAACCTCTTGTACAATGTAAAGTTCGCGGCTACAATTAAGAAAACTCACGAAATACTTAAAAAACGCCTGAGAAACAACAATAAATATTCGATAAATCTTATATCATCAAACCTATTTAACAACCGTTAAGTGCTTAAAGCCAGCAAACGTTTTAATCAAGAAATGCGGCAAACGAAATAAAAAACAATCTTCATCATCGCGAGACGTCGCAACGCGTTAAGAATCTGCTTTTCGACAAAATACCTTCCTCAATGAAACCTCCATCTCAGAAGAACAAACAGCCATACGCACTAACATCTTCTGAAACACCTTATCCTTTGCGAAGATTCAAAACGGTAACATCTACCATCATGTTTGTTAATGATCACAACAAAAAAACTCTAACATCCTAAACAGACTAAGCCATCTCCTCCCATAGAGATAGCTCTCTAACATCCGACACAAGGATAATAGTGTGTTATCAAAGTAATCCAAAATTTTAGTCAGCATTTCCACACGACTTTGAAATTGTCTTTGGAGAGATGCTCGGTTTCCGATCAATGCAAGTCATATAAGCCGAGAACAAATCGTAGACTTCAATATCGAGACATAATCAAGTCAAACACGACATGGGTAACGTAAGCCAAAATAGTCATCGCAAACTCTAAACATTATTATACCTAGGTCATGCCCTAAACCCAGCACACAGTCTCAAAAACACAACGCACTATTTATTATAATAGCCTGCAAAAGCCGGCAGTGATTCAAATTCACACAAGAACGATACCATAAACATATAACATGGCCGCACACGGGCCAGATCAAACATAAGCAAAAAACACTAAAATCAAATGTCCCGAACAGGACTGTAACCTTACTCATCCGCCAGAGATGGGGACCTCAGCCTCGTCATTGCATCACCAGGGATCGAGGCCGCGTCACCTTTGCCTCCCTTAACCACGTCACAAAGCTCGACGTCCATGGGATCCTGCCCCTCCGCGGAAGAACACAGTCAGACTTCAGAGCAGCGGGGATCAAATCGAAATCTCCCTCAATGGCTGCCATTTCTGCTTTGCAAACAGACACCATGGCCTACGCGGCCTCTAGAGACGGAGATCCTCCACCCTGAAGTATCTGGACAACCCCCCCCCCCCCTTCGATAACCACAAAGAAAGATCTCTTCCATGAACATCCATCAGGGAGTCAAGGGAACGAGCAACCCTCGCCAAACGAGCCTGAAATTCGGCCTTAGCCTCTGCGACCCTGCAGCTCGTCGATCCTTCTCTATTTTCAACCTGACGCTGAAGACGAAGCAACTCTGAAGCCTTGGCCTCCCTAGCCTTCTTCTCTTTGAGCAAGGTACTTTGTCTTCCCAAGATCCCTCTCTAACTCGCAAATCCTACTTTCCAAATTTGATACCTCGAGAGAGTGAACTTCCTCGATAGCTCCCAACTTTGCCTCAAGCTGCGATGATATATCTTTCTATTCAGCAAGGTCTTTCGTAAGACGCTCGACCTCAAATCGCAGTCATTAATTATCCCATCGATGAAAGACACGAAATGCACGACAAAGAGGAGTAAGAAAAGATCTAAACATACAAAAAAGAGTCTTGAAGCAAACCTTGGCACCGTAGTGAGGTATCGAACCCAAACTTAGAACTCCTATGGGCGACTGTTCGACCTCACCTCCTTCGACGCACATCCTCTTCTTAGCCACCTCGGGATTTGCATAAGCCCTCTTACGACCCTTCGGCGCAACGATGGGAGTAGCACTAAGGGCACGTAACCCAAGACATATTTCTCTCTTTCCTGGAGGAGGAGGCGCCGACTCAAGAGCCTGTTCCAGTATCAGTAACAGTAGCCAGAGTCGAAGAAGAACCCGTCGGCTGTGCTGAAACCTCAGCCGCAATCACTCCACATTCAGGAATGATTGGAGAGGATGATGGCAACTCGGCATCGGCGGTCCAAGGAAACGGTTGCGACGGAGGAGTTCTCCAGATCAACATGGACGGATCTCCCCACCTCAGCATCACGGCGAGTAAGCTCCTCCCGAAAAGCAAGGTACTGAGTCTTGTGAGTCGAAATTCCACCGACAGTAGGAGAGTTTGACGAACTCGCATGGAGGGCAGCGCCCATCTCAGCTTCATTGCTTCTTTTCTCACCATGAGAGGAAGTCATCTTGATTCGATAAAATCTCTCAAGAAAGAAAAGATGAAAAGTTAGAGAAGTGTGGAATGAATGAGGGTTGAAAAGTCCCTATACTTATAGAAAATTTTCCACAAAATACAATAATCAACAAACAATTTGCGATTATTTCGTTATAACATTCATGGCCGTAGATCTATTTAAATGCATATCACTTGCTCGCAAGAGTTAGACCCAAAACTTGCAAGCTGGGGGGCTAACAGTTGGGATCAAAAACAGTAATCTTGAAATAAACGTCCGGGATTGCTAAGACTATCCTTACAGGAAAAAGTTCTGAATAACTTGACAAGAAATGTAAAGGATAAGCTTCAGAACAAGGAAGAACCACGAACAAGTTTAGTCACCCATGTCTTTACTAAGTCATTTCTTATTTCGTCTCAATAGGAGTTTCCGTTGAAGTTTAACGATAAACATTGCAAATACTTGTTTTCTCGTAAAACTTCACGTCAATCGTATAAAACGATAAAAAATTAACTAAAACACCAATTTTATCTCGGCTATTACGATTGGTTTATTACTTTTCAAAACGATCGTAGTGTAAGCATATGAAGCCACGATTTCTCTGAAAGAAGTCGTAAATTGTTTAAATCGCAAAACGGCCCGGAAGCGTCCTAAAACGCGGATAAAGGCCCACTTATGATATTAGACGAGAATGAGCCAAATTACAATGACGGCTTTACCGGATTTCCGCATAAAATAAATGGAAAAGAAGATAATTGTCAAGATTCGAGATAATTATGGGAAAAACTAGAAGATAAGGAAGATTTCCGCGAAAGATAAACTCGAATCAAGAGCCGAAAAGGAAAGACGACCGACCTTGGAGGCATATATAAGAGGAGCCAAGACAAAGAGCAAAAGGGATCCAAAAATTAAGTGTTTAGAGAAATTATTTTTATATTTAGGAGAACTCAGGATCTAGGTGGCTATACCAGCAAGTTCAATACTTATACCATTTTACTGCTGTGTTTCTTTTATTCTCCACTGTTGACGAATTTCCGTCCACCCTTGTTTTAGATGAATCTCTGGAACTTACTTCGTCTTAATCAATAAAACGCCTATGTGCAATCTCATTCGATATCTTGTTATTGTCTCTTTTTTGTATTCGTGTGTTTATGCAGGGAATCTGGGACCTCAAGGAAAGTTAGTGTTTCTTAGATTTTCTCTGATCACAAAGAATCGACAGTGTGTTTCCCACAATCCACAACTCTCTCTCAGAATCCATCTTAGAGGCTTACTCACACTTTAAATGGCCAAGGATCTATGGGAGAGTCTTCAAACTGTTTATGGAAATCTCTAACCTGAGTCGTGTGTTTGAAGTCAAGAGGATTATCAACCACCTGAGCCAAAAGGAAGTGGAGTTCAATTAGTATTTTGGAAAGTTCAAAATCATGTGGGCAGAGCTTGATGCACTTAGACCTTTTTTCTTAGATCCCAGAGGTCATAAGGGAAATATATGAGAATGACAAGGTTTTCAGTCTACTCATGAATCTCAATCCATCCTACAACCAGCTTATAAACGATATCTACGAGAGTTTAAGCTTCCAAAACTAGAGGAATGATGTTCTCTGGTCCAAAGAGAACAAGGAGCACACAAACTCTTCAAGGAAAAGAGAAACCGTTTCATCATGGAAAGGATATGCAGAAGAAGAAAGATAGGACGTGGCTGGTATATGGAGGCAATCAAAGCAAGCATAAGCTAGCCCATAAAAGATCCAAACTCAATAAGTTCAAAAACCAACCTGACGCCAAGAAGCTAAAGGAAGCTGAGCAAGAAGTCTTGGGAGTGAAAATCCATGAACTCTGCATATTGAGTGAATCTAATGGAGGAAAATTGGAACAAGACTGTGGTCAATGATGGTCCCATTATAATGAGTGATATAGAGCCACTAATCCGAGCAGCCAAAGCCATTATCTCATCAAAGAGGTTTGGGTACACATTTCCTTATCTCTAAGCCAATCATAATAGATTCAGGAGCTAGTCATCATATGATTAGTGATAGGAATCTTATTAGTGATTTTAGACCTACATTAGGGAATGTTATAATAACTAATGGAGATAGAAGGAATAGTGAACCTTAAGTTGTTTTGATATGAATCTATTGCCTTCTAATATGCCTAGTTTTGCTTCTAAATTACTTTTAGTGAAAAAGACCACAGATGACCTGAATTTTCAGGTGGTTTTTTAGGCCTAATGATGTTGAGTTTCTTGGACCTTAAAAACAGAGAAGGTAATTGGTGAAGGAAACAGCCATGGTGGTCCATACCATCTCCAGAAGACTAAGCCTTTTCACCCGTCTACTCCTTCTAATTTATGCAATGAACTGTTAGTGTGATAGCATTTCTTAGCATGCTAGATTGGGTTCATCCTCACACTCGTGCATTAGAACTTATGATGCACTATATGTCCTTTAAAAACTTGGATTGTGAAGCATGTATCTTAGGAAAACATTGCCAATCTGTGTTTACAACATCAGCAACCATATATGGAAAATGTTTTGACTTAGTCCACTCTGATGTTTGGACCTCTCCATGCATGTCTACAACCAAAAGTATTTTTTTACCTTTATTAGATGAGATATTAAAGTATGCTTGGTTAACCTTGTTGCCTTCTAAGGATCTTGTGTTAGATGTTTTTATGAATTTTCAATCTTATGTCACTAACCACTTTAAAGCTTAATCTGAAGGTACTGAGATCAGAAAATGGAGGAGAGTATATAAGGTCATGCTTTCAAGATTCATTTGCCAAACCATGTAATAATCCATCAAACAATTTGTCCTTATACACCTCAGCAAAATGGAGTGCTGAAAGGAAAAATAGGCATCTAATTGAGGTTGCTAGATCAACGATGGTCCATACTGATGTTCTAAGATTCTGGCAGTGTTGTTGTGGTAACATCATGCTATCTTATTAACCGGATCCCAACCAAGGTTCTAAAGGATATCTCTCCCTATGAAGTATTGAACCAAGCCAGACAATCCATTCATCACCTCAGAGTGTTTGGATGTGTCTGCTTTGTGCTGATACCAGGGGAACAAAAGGAACTAGATGGAAGCAAAGAGCATGAAGTTTATATTCATATGCCTACTTTTCTACAAAGAAAGGATACAAGTGATATAATCCTGAACAAGAAGGGTACTTGTATCTAGAGATGGAAATTTATGGAAGTAAAAGGGCTCCATGCCTAAGAAGAATTGGGATGAGCTCGAAGATCTGTCTCAAACATCAGATAACGCCAATAACCTGAGGATCATCTTGGATAATCTTGGAATCAGTCTCTAAAAGGAACAGGAGGCCACTAGATAAGTTACTCCTGCTCAAGAGACTGAACAAGATGTTGAAGAAGTCATTCATCCTAATCCTGAAGGGGGGCAAGAAACAAGAATCAGAAATGCAACATGGTTTAGAGGTTCATGATCAGGATGGTGTAGAATAACAAGAAATGAAAGTTCTCAAGTTCATGAAAAGAAGAGGGGCATGAAGAAGAACAAGACCAGCGTTGAAACCATTAAGAAGAAGCTCAAGGATCCCTAAATTTGGGTGAACACAAGGGTCTATTACAATTGTAACGTAGTGGCTCATCCAACCTTAGTAGTATGCTCATTTTCTCAATTTCCAATTGAACATCAAGCATTCATCTGTGGATTGTATTAAGGATAAGTTACAAGGTCCTATGAAGAAGCAATGGAGCTTGATGAATGGAAAGAATTAGTGGGGGAATGAGACCAGTGTCATGATTGTGAATGACACTTGGTATGAAAGTGAGCTTCCAAAGGGAAAGAAGGCAATATCAAGCAAGTGGGTCTTCACAATCAAATACTTGGAAAATGGCAAAGTGGAGAGGTGCAAAACAAGACTGGTGGCAAGAGGCTTCACTCAGACATATGGAGAGGCATTATGTGGACACATTTAACTAGTGGCCAAGCTAGATACCATTCGGAACCATTCTCTCCCTTGCAACAAATCTGGAATGGGATTTATGGCAGATAGGATGTCCAAAATGCATTCCTTCAAGGAGATCTTGAAATGAAGTCTACATGCCCCCCTTCTCCTGGTCTAGAGCACTTGGTCAAGCCTAGAAATGTTCTAAAACTCAAGAAAGTCATCTATGGACTTCGGCAATCACCATGAGTGTGGTATCACAAGTTGAGTACTACATTAAATGGAAGAGGCTTCACGAAATCCGAAGCTCATCCCACCTTATTCACTCTTTCCTGGTCCAAAAGGCATTATGGTCATCTTAATCAATCTGGATGATATAATCATCACAGACAGTGACAAGAAGACACCCAAGAAAACCAAGGTATTCCTCAAATCTGTGTTTGATATTAAGGATTAGGTGAACTCAAGTATTTCCTTGGGATTGAAACACTGCCGCTCTAAGAGTAGCTCTTCTTGTCTAAAAGATAGTACACACTTGATCTTTCTAACTGAGGCAATAAACCTTGGAGGAAGACAAACAAAAACTGTCATGTCCCTGATTCTAGATAAGGCCTTATGGCTCATCCATGGTGGCGGGGAAAACACACCAGTCAGGTCATAAGAC